>JBBPFP011253827.1:0-10475 GCA_037974795.1 Kaempferia galanga
GTGTTATTTGAATAGATTTATATATTAACCTCATTTAGAAAAAAAAGAGACTTTGGTCCACGCAACTTCCGCCAAATGCGGGGTCTCGAGAAAGGGTTGGATCACATTGCACCTATTGTAGGTAGCCTAATCCTACATTGTAAGAGGATGTTTTTGCGACTTGACCCCGTTGTGCCAAGGCTCCCCATCTGAAAATTTTTAAACATTTGAATAAATTTATATAATAACTCTAAATAGAATGAAGTTTTTGTTAGAGAAAAATTTTAAATAAATAAAAAAATATTTTTGATAATTATTTGTTAAATAATATTATTTTAACTTAGTAATTATTGGAATCATATTACAAAATTATCAAATTTATTAATTAGTTGAAGATAAGATCAGACTTGGCCTATTCGATCAAGAGATACCAGCATATGATAAATGATATCTACAAATATCTTGAACATATTAATAAAAGAAATTAGAGAAAAATAAAATCAGTGGCAAAACCAATTCAGTCCTAAGGCTAGGACTCAGATTCTAATCTTCTACCTTAGCAATACAATTAATTCTACCCTAAGGATACAACTGATGTTCTAATTTTGAGCACCATAAAAAAATTTAGACTCAGAAGTATTTAATAAGAGTCCAGGGAGAAAGGCATTAGAGAAAACTTTAGATTTGAACTTTTCCCTTGGTGTGTTTCCTCTAAAATTGAAATTTAAATTAAATAAAAGCAAATTTTGAATTATATTTTAATTTTCAGTCTCTACATTAAAGATATCATTAATCCCTAACAAAACTCAAAAGTGAAATGGATTTATTATAGTAAATAGAATATTTTTCAACATTTATAGTATGCATCAGAAGGGGAGCCTTGATGCAACATTAAAGTTGCTGCCGTGTGACCTGGAGATCATGGGTTCGAGTCTTAGAAACAGTTTCTTACAAAGCAAGTAAGGTTGCGTACAATATACCCTTCCTCAGCACCCGCATTAATGGGAGCTTTGGGCTGTCCTTTTAATTAATTAATTAATTTATAATATGTAGTCAATAAGGTGCTTCAAAGTTTAAACCTTCACTTGGTACTGAAACTTCTATTGGAAGGAATAAGATGGACTACATCTTGAACATTATCCATTTTGGTTTGACTTTAACTATAATCACATCATAAAGAAGTTTGATATGCAGGCCAGTGCATTAATTGATATGCACAGTTCTTTAATTTTTTGTGAGATCATCTTGAAAGGTATAGCTGCTATCTGAAAGGCTGTATATTAATACTCCCATGTAAAAGATCCTTTTAGGAATATGTGTAAAAGATTCTATTTGAAAGACTTTAACTATATCTCATGGTTATACTGCCTTGTTTTTTAAGAGTTCTCTAAAAATTTATCCTATTCTTTTGAAGATTCAAGTTGTGTGTTTGTTTGGAACTGCAAAACTAAGGGTGCGTTTGGTTTGTGTGTTTTCTATTTTTTAGAAAATGAGAAAATGCGGTTTTCTGGAAAACGTGTTTGGTTTGCATTTTCCACATCTATTTTCTAAAAATACAAAGAACATTTTATGGAAAACTAGAGAATATCTAAAAGTCATTTTCCAAAAAAATAGGAAAATGCAATTTTCTAGAAAATGAAAATGGTTCAAACCAAACGCCTCCTAAGTCTTTCTTTAATTGGTTATAGATTGTTTAAGTGCCAAGGTCATACTTTTTCTTCTTAAGATGTCAGATATAATAATTTGACATAAAAAATAATGGTGTTTCTTTGTATCGCTTACATTATCCTATTTGATTTCGTTAATAAATTCAATTAGACTTTACTTGTATTTAGGAGAATATTCAATATTCTTTTCTTTTAACATTTTTCTTGTTTACTTTTCTGTCCTGCAGTCTTGACAGTTCTTGAGCAGGATGCTATTGCGATAATTGGACCACAGTCATCTTCAATAGCTCACATGCTTTCTTCATTTTCTAATGGACTTAAAGTACCACTAATATCTTTTGCAGCTTCTGATCCAACTCTTTCTTCTCTTGATTTTCCCTTCTTTGTCCGTACCACATTCTGTGATTCCTATCAGATGGCTGCAATGGCAGACCTAATAGATTATTTTGGATGGAGAAAGGTTATTGCAATTTATGTTGATGACGATTATGGAAGGAATGGAATATACTATCTTGATGATGCACTTGCCAAGAAAATGTCAAAAATTTATAAAATTGCTTTGCCAATCAAAGCAAGTCGGAATAAGATCATGGATTTGCTGCAAATGTCTAAGCTAATAGGTCCACGTGTTTATGTGGTGCATGCTACCCCTGACTCTGGTCTGGAGATATTTTCTGCTGCTGAGCAGCTTAATATGCTGACTGATGGATATGTTTGGCTGACAACAGATTGGCTTGCAACTGCTCTAGATACATTTCATTTGGTCAATTCAAGCTATTTGCAAGGAGTAGTTGGCTTCCGTCAATACATTCCTCATTCAAGAGAAAGGGATTCTTTTTTGTCTAGATGGAGTGATCTACAAGTTAAGGGTGGAGTAGGCTCAAGATTGAATACCTACAGCTTCTCTGCATATGACACAGTTTGGGCAGTTGCTCATGGAATCAACCACTTTTTAGACGAACATGAGAATATAACTTTTTCCTCTAACAGTGACTTACTGGGCATAAAAGGGAAAATGCAGCTGGGAAGGCTCAAGACCTTTGATGGAGGGAGCTTATTACTGCAGAAGATATTACTTCTAAACTTTCCTGGTTTATCTGGTCAAATTCAGTTCGATAACGACAAAAACCTCATTAATCGTATGTATGAAATTTTCAATGTTGCTGGTTCAGTGGCTAATAGAGCTGGGTATTGGTCTAACTTCACTGGTCTGTCGATCTCTTTACCTGATCATCTACCTTTAAACAGACCAAAAAATTTGAGCCTTGGCAGGGTTCTTGGGAGGATAACTTGGCCTGGTGGAAAGACAAAAATTCCACGTGGTTGGGTTGTGGCAAGTCGTGAGAGGCCACTGAGAATAGCTGTTCCTAATAGATCTAGTTATCTGGAGTTTGTGAGAATATCAAAAGTAAGAAGTGGGGATAATATCAGTGGATATTGCATCGATGTATTCAAAGAGATAGTAAAATTGATTCCCTATGAGGTTCCTTATGAGTTTGTGCCAGTTGGGAATGGCCACTCAAATCCAAATTATAATGATCTTGTGAACATGGTGGTGCAAGAGGTAATTCCTTACCACCAACCTTTCCTGCTCAGTTAAAATAAGTTGGTTATAAGTCTTTAGTTTACTGAATTTCACCATGAAATATGTTTTAGGTCGTCGATGCTGCTGTTGGTGATATTGCTATAGTCACAGACCGGAGTAGAATCTCTGATTTTACGCAGCCTTACATCTGTACTGGCCTTGTGATTTTAGCTCCCGTTAAGAGTACAAAGTCGAGTACTTGGGTTTTCGTCAGACCTTTTACTGTTGGGATGTGGTGCATGACTGGATCATTCTTTTTCATCATTGGGTTTGTTATTTGGCTACTTGAGCATAGGGTCAACAGTGCTTTTAGGGGTCCACCAAGGCGGCAATGCATAACTTTATTTTTGTAAGGCATTTCTAGAATTCTTTCAAACATGCAGTTTAAATTTGTCTTCTGCTTATTCTAGTTAGTTTTCTAGCAATGCCAACAACTTTTCACACTTAAATTCTATTCTCTTTGCTATATTGCAATAGCAATGGCTACATATAAAATTATACAAGGATACCCCATAAAGAAAAAATTTATTCTTATTCTTAATCTTCTTCTGTACTTGGCATCAATAAATCTCATTTTTTGAAAGTTGTTGGCAATGAATTATGAAGGAAACTTGTTCACATTATGTGTTAATTATTCTAAAACAATTTATCACATCACACAATTTTAAGAAATACTCAAAACGCACACCAAAATTTGATATTTAGCAAGGCACACTTGTTCCCAAAAATGCCACTCCACTCATTGCAGCCCCAAACCAAAGTGTTGAATTTGATTTCTCTTTGCTGAACCAAGGCAGAAAGCATAAACTTGGTTATTTCATCAAACATTTTCATCCCAAAGTCATTGATGACTAAAAAATTCTCAAATTCATATCAATTAACACTATTGCACTCCTAATAAGCTTCTGAGTTCATATATATATATATATTGAAATTTCAAAATCTTTAGGTCCATTAATGAGTTGACTTGGTGATCTGGTTCACTTGGATAAATAAAATTTTTTAGAGCCTTTTAGAGTCATCAATCACTTTTTGTCAAATCTTATTGATGGTTGAAGGACTTTTTGGCAAAAGATTAAAGAATTTGAATGTATTCTAAATTTATATTGTTGATAATCCAAGTATCCAATTCTTACCATCCAACTAATCCTTGAGGTGACCAACTTGGGTCTTGACACACAACCCAACGTCACTAGTAATTCAAACTCGTTGTAATGTGCCCTAGTTGAGATTCGAACTCTCGTTGCCCACAGAGCCAACCCCATTCCTTACCATTGCACCATAGTCCCGGGGTTGTTTGGTGGCTCACACACACACATATATATTGTCAAATATGGAGCCTTTTAGGTCCATCAATGATTTTATGTCAAAAAAAAGTCAGCCATCAATAAACATTTGGCACACAATCATTGATGGATCTCTAGATACCAGATTCATTCCAATTCTACATCATTCTGGCCTTGGAACTCTTCTAAGTTTTATTATGCTTAACTTCCTTTTTGACCATCTATCTCTTTTGGCCAGAAGTCAATAATCATTCTAATTTGGACACGTCACACATCAGATTCACTTCAAATTTGGATCATTCTATTTTTGGCACTCAACCATGCTCAACTTCCCTGATTCCTTGGTCATTTCAGTCAACTGGAACTTTACTCTTCACTGAACTGAATATGGATAATTTAGTAGACTGAATAGGGAAGACCCTATTCTTGATGAAGTGCTCACGTTTATTGAATTTATTAAATCAAGATTGCAAGAACGGCCCCTACATGCTAATCCAGAGAGAAACACTACCAATGTGCCACCAATATCTAGGTTCATCAATAACTTTTTGCCATTCATCGATATTTTTTTTAAAAAAAATTGGTGTCTTTTAGGTTTGTCAATAACTTTTGGCCTTAAAGAGTTTGAGTTTGTTCCAAATTTACACTATTAAATTTCTGATGGTGCCTTGAATTCATCCTTTTTTTTTTTTGCAAATTTAGAGTTCTTTAGAGTCATCAGTCATTTTGTGTCAAAAGTGTTTGATGACCTTGCCCATAATTGTTTGGTGACTCTGAAGATCTCAAATTCATGTCAAATGAGTGCAAATTGGGAATCTCATGGAGTTAGTTGTGTTCATTTGATACAAATTTGAGATCTTTAGACCCACCAAACAATTTTGGCCTAGGGTCATCAAACACTTTTGTTACTAAGTCATTGATTACCCTAAAAGATTTTAAATTTTTTAAAAATTAGATAAATTTAGAGGACCATCAGGAATGCAACAATATAAATTTGGAACAAATACAAGCTTTTTAAGACTAACAATGATTTTTTGCAACACAAAGTCATTGATGGCCCTAAAGGTTCTAAATTGGAAAAAAAGAACATGGTTGGATTCAAGAGGTTACTAGAAGTGCAATGACTTAAATTTGGAACAAAATTGAGCTTTAAAGAGTAGAAAAAATATAAACGGACTTAGAAGGTTACTAGGAGTACAATAATGCCAATTTAACATGATACACAAATTTTAAGGTCATAAATGACTTTTGGATGAAAATGTTTGATGACATAACTAAGTTTATACTTTTTGCCTTGATTCAATTTGGTTTGGCAAGAAAAAACTGATTCAATGTTTTGGTTTGGGACTTTAATGGGCAGAGAGGCATTTTGAGGAACAAGTGCGACCTTTGGTAAATATCAAAGATGAGTACGCATTTTGGGTATTTCTCAAAATTAAGTGCATTTGCGTCTGTAGAATCTCAATCTGATAGGATCAAACCAGATGTATGAAAGAAAGAATGACACATACTGTTCCAGTAGATGAATAAAAAAACTACTAGCAATTTAGTATTTTTTTTTTCAAGTTCTTAGGCTTTTTGTTCATTTTGTATATCAACACATGTCCCAAGGAGACTTGTAGAAATTCTAAAGAACTGAATATTGATATTAAATTATAAGTGGACAGTAGTTAGATATAAAATCTGAGAAGGAACTAATGTGTAAGCCTAACCGGCATAAAAAGTTACAATAACACCAACGGGCAAAAATCTAAAGACAAAACTGAGTTTATACCTTACCATAATATGGAACATGCAATGATTTTATCATCTTTATCTCTTTCTCTCCTTTTTGTATTTTATACAAAAAAATTTATACATGGATTAAAATGCTTATAGAGTAAGATGTCATAATCTTCAAATTAATCTTGATAAAGTTTAGTTAAAGACTCAGACAAAAAAAAAAAACGAATAGATGTCTACCCTAGCATCATCTTGATTCATGGTGGAAAGTTTTATTATCAATGATGCTTTGCTTCTGTCTAACCTGCATGTATTTTACAGGTTTAGTTTCTCCACTCCCTTCCAATCGCAGCGTGAGTGATTTCCTAATGTCATTTGTTTTATAACACTAGCCATGATTCTGAGACCAAGAAAATTAAGAGTCTAAAGTTTGGATTTCAGAAGAAGAAGTTTTGAGTACTCTTGGACGATTTGTTATGATGGTGTGGCTATTTCTTCTGATGGTCACGACATCAAGCTACACTGCAAGTTTAACTTCACTCCTTACTATCCAACAACTTTCATCTCCAATAAAAGGAATCGAGAGTTTAATTGCTAGCAATGAATCTATTGGTTATCAAGAAGGATCTTTTGCTCAAAGCTATCTTGTAAATGCACTCAATGTACACCCATCAAGGCTTGGGCCAAACAATGGAGGTGTAGCAGCAATTGTAGATGAGCTTCCATATGTTGAATTATTTCTAGCCAAAACCAATGGATTTGGAATTGTTGGGCAGGCCTTCACGAAGAGTGGATGGGGATTTGTAAGTAAACTCTTTTAAATTTCAATAACATGTGATGATGTAATCTGAATTAAATCCATATTTATGGATACGTTTTTGGACATTTAGATAGAGTCACCGTATTCTTCTTGTTAAATTGTTGAATCACTACATTCACCTTCTAGGAAAAATCAATAAATTTTAACGTCTAGTGAAGAACAACTAGAGAAAAATTGTTACTTGGCTGATAATTGTTAGCCTACTGCCAATTGAGCCTAGAAATTTGATGCTTAGAAACAGAATGCAGAAACTGCAATAGAAGTCATTTTTGATACAGGAAGTACAACAGCATTGATCTTTTCCTGCCTTGGATCTGTAACCACTGAATTGCTATTCTTAAATTATATTTTTTTATAACCTCGAGCTTTATCACCAAATGGACAGTATGGGAGAGATCTAGTTATGCAAATAGCTTTTTTCTGTTCGTGTTGCTGATTTAAAGCTTGTCCAGCTAAATATTTATTTAATGATGAATTGTTTGAATAAACTGTTAATCACACTTAGTGACCTTCCTAAGTTAGTTGTTTTCGAATTAAGTTAAGCTTCTTGATTCTATGTTTGTTTGAGAACTTTATGCATTAGAATCCATGTAATTATTTCATAATTCATCTGGTGCTGTCAGCATGGTAGACGTTCTTCAAACACAACAAAATTTTTTACTTGTTCTTTAGGAATTCACTGCAGATATTTTATTCTCAGGGAAAACAATAACTCATGTCATACATAAAACACAGATTGATAAATGAAAATTGCTACAAACATCCACTAACCATTTGCTGACTTGACGATTCTTCTGGGTAAGCTAACTCAAGTTAAGTCGTGTTATTTATAAAAACAGATTAAATGATTCTCTAATAAGACAACTCTTATGAGTACTAGACTACTTGGGTCTGGTCATTGCCCTATGTGTGTCGACACAAATTCGTTTGATTGTTTACATTTTTGAATTTGCAACAGGCCTTTCCAAGAGATTCTCCCCTCGCTGTTGATATGTCAACAGCGATACTAAAGCTTGCTGAGGACGGAGTACTCCAAAAGATCCACAAAAAATGGTTTTGCAACACAAGCTGCATTTCTCTGACTGGCAGCAGCTCCGATCCTAACCAGCTTCATTTGACCAGCTTTTGGGGATTATATTTGGTCTGTGGTGTTGCTGCATTTGCCTCACTTCTAATATTCTTTCTAAAGGTAATTTGTCAGTTCATTCACTCGAACAGGAAGAATGAAGATCATGTATCCACTTCCTCTGGGCTACATGGCAGAAGCTTCTCTCAAGTCATAACCAGCTTCTTTGGTTTCATCGATCAGAAAGAAGCAACCATAATGAACATGGTTAAGCAAAAAAACTGCTCAGTACCTGAAATTAAGTAGTCTAATCCTTTCCTTATATCATCATGTCAATAGATGGATAAACGTTTTAAATTGTTGTCCTTGTTTATTAGCATTGAATCATAGTGTATCTTGCTACTGTTAATTTAATCGCTTTTTATCCTCGACCCACATGTCATGTTCATGTGATTTGTTTTTTTTTTTTTTTTAAAATAGATTTTTGAAAATAAAGAAACATGATGGTTTTGTTGTATTGTTCACGGCTAGCTTTCCAGCAAAATTGCTAAGTTTTTGATAGTTAGTCGTATTCGTCGTTTAATAGACTCTGTAAGATTATCTATTGCACCTACCAGCTAATTTGGAGCATGAGGTTCAGTTTATCTTCTTTAACAATTGTTTACCTGCAGCATTCAATTGCATATGTGGATTCTATTGCTAGAGCATTTTCAATTTAACTTGAAAGAAAAATCCATTGCTAGACTTTGTTCTCTAGAGGTTTCATCTACTTTATCTTAATTGTAGAGACGCATACTCATCAATAAAGCTATCCAAATCAATGACATTCCATCCTACTTAAAGACGCAACTCTATGCTCTAATTAATAATCTATCTACTAATGCCCTTTAAACTCTTCTTCTCAGAGCTTGTTGATTAGGTGAACCTTCCTCCATATACAATTAATATGTCATCATTTTTTTCAGAACTCGATCTGTAGGCAATTATGGAACTTTGTAGTCAAGTCATTCTTTTTATTACTTTCTTAATCATCTTATGTATTAGTGTCAGGTTTTGGTTGTTCAATCCTATTTTTTTATAAGAAAGATATACACATCTACTCCTTGCATCTTCCTTTTAAAGTTTAATATTTGGGAAAGAGAAAGGAAAAAGCTGTTTGCATTCCCTTTGTCTGAGAATGGGTTAAACATTAAAGAAAGTAGTTGTTTTAACAAATTCTTTTGTTCACTTGCTCTTCGAGAGGATGAGGATGGCTTTGCTTAATGATCAGTCAAATCGTTTTGGTGATTTAGTTTTTAGTTGGACTAGCTCAACTAGCAAAATAAAATGATCTTTGATAACTTTATCCCATATTATATCGTCATTTATATTTAAATATATTTTAATTTATTATTTACTAATTAAGTTTTTTTTTGATGATATATATATATATATATTCATGTTTTTATGAAATAAAAAAAGTTTAATTTGCTATCCTTTAGCATATGCTTTCCTTAGAGGAAAAACTCAAAGACAAAAAAGAAACCCTAGAAATTAAAACTCTCAGTTTCTTTGGAGAAAGAAGAAAGGAAGAAAAAAAAAAAGATTTTTTCCCTGCTAATTATAGAGTGATTTTTTCAACGATGTTCTAATTCTTATTTTTTTTTTATAATGGAAACATATTGGAATTTTGTCTGGTTAATTTTGGAGGAAGATTATCTTTTCTTAATCAACCTATTTTATAAATTTGAAGCATAGCTTATGCATGCTCAAAAGTTGATGACCTTTAAAATATTCATCCCTAGTGGAATTCGAACCCTAATATTATTTTTTTTATAATCTAGATGTTCATACTTCACATGATTAATCCTGGAGCTAGACAATCTTCCCTAATTTTTGTTTATCGAGTAAATCTAAAATACAATTTATGTACACTCAGAGATCGACCTATAAAATCTTTCTCATTAGGATTTGAGCATTGATTCTCTTATTTATCTTTTGAGTATTTTACCACTGCACCATATTTGTGAGAGGTGGAATCGTAATACTATTAGTTGTACTTTTGAGTACTTTATCATTGTATTGTTGGGGCCATTAATGTGGGTGAATAGCATTTCATATTTCTTTCATCATTCTCGATTGTCATGCTCGATAACAATGTCAACATGCACTTGAAATAAAAAAACAAAGTAAAATACATGCACAATAAATTAAGATTTTATGTGATTCAGAAACTCTGATTTTTACCTAACAACCTAGTTCTATCAAAAATCCATTATCTATTTCTTTATCGGAGACTTTTAAGATGAAGAAACCTCTTACAATATATGTTTTTTATAAACAAATACAAAGTAAAAATAAGTGTATAAAT
>JBBPFP011253935.1:0-10472 GCA_037974795.1 Kaempferia galanga
GTATAATAACCAATTGCCTTTATGTATAAGTATATACTGGAATATGATACAACGAGTCTATACAATAATCAACACATGATTGGCTCTATGGCTCTAACTAACAGGTTTCCCGTGAAACCTTAGATTGGACTGAAGCCTACTACTCTATTTCTGATAGTGCATCCTCACCACTCCACTCGGGAGTGTTTACCTGATGTCAAACCTTGATCCACTTGACCTGTTTGGAATTTTTCTCAGTTGATCTTCACCATTAGGATTCTCCGCTTGCCTCTGGTGCTCGACCTATCTAAACTTCCACCTGGTGCCCTCGATCCCAGGGCTTTTCCCATGGTGTCCTTGACTCACACGGCTTCCCATCTAATGTTCTCGATCTACCACGTCTTCCTACCTAGTCCCTCTGACTAGGGCATCCTTGCCTAATCCCTTCGACCAGAACTTCCTTGCCTAGTCCCTCTGACTAGGCTTTCATGTTTGGCTTCAATTAGGACTTTCCTTATCTAGCGTAAACTAAGACTTCCCTTACCTAGCATCAACTAAGATTTTCCTACCAGCTTAATCAACATGTTAGAATACGACAAGACTTAACTTTGACCCTGCTAACATCAAAACTTAGATTCGATCGTATGGCACTTCTTGCACCAACACAAGCTTGTTTATTTAACGAATTGTTCAAACTTGTTTATTTATTGATGTTGTGTGTATTAAACGAACAAGCTCTTACCAAACTAAACACCAAACTTATTCATAAACGTTTAGTTCATTTATAGCCCTAAAAATAATACATCAATAAGACTTAGAAGAGGAACCAGTTCATTTATAGTCCTAAAATAATACATCAATAAGAGTTATAGTAGAGGAACCTTTTTCATATGCATAATGATGCACTCATTACGAGTACAAAATGTTCATAGGTTGAACGATATTTTCTTCACTGGCTTAGCTTCAACAATTGTTGGAATCTTGAAAGAAACAAGAATGAGTTCAGAACACAACAAAATATAGACGCTACTTTCTTCTTTTAGCCAATTGGATAGAGTAAACAGACAATATGTACTTTAATTACCGTTACGCATACGATGGAATACTCAAGCAGATCCTAAGACTGTTGGGAGAATTAGAAAACTGCAAGTGACCTAACTGCCTACTGATACAATATACAAAATCTCTTCATTTCTTTTCGTCTCTCTCTAAGGAACCTGGTGCCGGATTTGAAGCAGTTCACGGTTTAGATTTCTTCAAACTTTCTTGATGTGCTTGTGCATGTACAAAGTATTCAAAACTGAGATCTTGAAGCAATTACTTGTAACTCAGAGCTCTCCTACTGACATTTTGTTGAGAATACTTTTAGAAGTTGCTCTCTTTTTTTCTCAATGCTTGCCAGATATATACAGCCTAACCCTAATAGTAAAAACTTGAATCCTTGTGAAGCGCCACATCTTTACAAAGCACTGATCGCACCTCCATAATGGATCTGGGAGGCTCCAAATCCTTCTCTTGAAGAACATTGCCAAGTAATTGTTGCATCTGAGATGCAAACGTATCACCCAGGACCTGCACAATCAAACCACTACGCTAAAAATTGTAGAAAATTCAATGCTAATTATGAAGTTGAAATTTAGAACCATGTTACTCACTGCAATCGTTACTCGTGCACCTTTATACAATGGCCTATTTTCCTTTCGGTTCTCCAGGAATTTGAGAACATCCTGTGCGCCAGAGACACAGCATATTTACAATTACCGATCAATAGGCATAAAGTCAAACAAATGAGTTTCATGAAGTCTTACTTGGCCCATCCTATCCCAAAAGCCTCGGCACACGGCTATGAAAACTTGCACCTCAAACACTTTATGGAGCTCATTAATAGTTTGAATCAGAAGATCCCTCAATGGTTGCATTCTAGTACGGATATCTGATTCCATTGCAGCATCTTTCGAGTCTTGAATGATTTTCTTGAGTTTTGTGGTGCTTTGCACTCGAGTCTGAACATACCAAATAAGAAACATAAACAGAGACAAGGTTCTTTGTTTCAGAATATGAGAACAAAAGGCAATGATAATGGTCAGACAGACATTGACAAATTTGTTTATAAAGAAATAGAATTCCTAGATTTCACCAAGAGGGGAAACTATTGATTCCATTAATCACAAACTAAAATTACCACGGTCAAAGAAATGGATCTCTCTGTCGGAGACAAGTGTTAAGGGTGTTTGGAAACACTTTCACAGATTTTCTGCCTTACATAGTTGATAAACTCTCCAGCCCCAAAAACTTTACCAAGTGCTTCCAAGCATCAATTTTTTAACAATGTCAAATTTTAAATAATGTGTTAACATGATATCATGCAAATTTACAAGTACCAACAACTTGCAATAGTTCATGAAAAATGGGATATAGATTTTAAAAAGGAAAAAAGTGATAGAACTTACATTCTCCACAAGTTTTTCTACTACTGCCTGCAGAAAATTTCTAAATTTGGCTCTCAATGTCACAGTTACTTCACTAAGCTGTTCACCAGGCACTGCATTCCCACCATCAGGTATACAAGAACCCCAAGATTTCAACTGCATTTCTATCTTGGGTCGCAAGACTTCAAGTAGTCTTTTCATGGTATTTAACAGAATCCCTAACTGTAGTGTAATGTATAAGCAATCATTTTATAAATCAGAAACTTTTAATGAAATTTTGAAGCATCTCAGGAGAACTTACATCATCAGGGACAGCGTATGGGAGGCCTGAATTTCTTTTAGTAAATTTTTGAACATATTTCAGGCCAAATTTCTTTGGTGTCAAACTGTCCTTCAATGGAGCCAAGACATCTGCATACTGCTTTTCCAGCGCTTCAATTACTGCCTTCTCAATATCTGCAATAGCCTTTGTAATTGTAGAGAAAAGGAAGTAAGAGCTCAACATAATTTCCAAACTCGTAGTAATTCAGATTGAGGTAATGTTAAAAATTGAAAATTCGTTGAAACCTACATTTTCAAGAACAAAAGTATACTCTGGCCAGCGGCAGATAATAACATCATACTCAATCAGTGTGTCTTTCAATCGGTCATACATGTCATCCACAAAAGGAGTGGTCATATGCTGTGTGCGAACACCAGACCATTTCACCTGGTAATGACCAAGTCAACAACTTATTAAAAAGAACGAGCTACACAGTTGTGGGAATCTGCAGGATCAATACAATTCTGACTCAACTAAATGACAAGACATTAATTTGCAGCAAACAGTGTTCAGTTGACACCCATAAAAAACATGATTGGTTAAGTTACACTCAAGGACAAATACATATGATTGGGTCTACCTATTCAGTAAAGCACAGGATATGTTGCAGGTAATACCATCCTATGGAGTACCAAGTTGCAAAGTCAAGTTGGAATAATCATCACTATACCAACTGCACTACTTTGATAGGGTAGGTGCAAATTCTCCCAATTTCAGTTTACAGTGTCTTCCCTTTGGTTTCCATGAGCAAGTCTAAGTTAGATTCACATGTAAGGAAATTTTACACTATACATACACTATCAGTCACCCAACCAACTTTGATGTGTACCAAAAATCAACATTGACGCAACAGGATTCTGTGGGAAAAAAAGAAACTACTAGAAGATATGCTGGATGTGAATGATTCAATCTCTCCCAGGTGAGCAAGATCATCATTCACTCACATGGCATAGCGTCAAACTCTTGATGACACCCTTAAAATTGCACCCCCTTTTGAGAGTTTTGCCAAATTTCGCATGGGTATGGCATTCATGCGGAATTTACCTTTCCTCTCCTTAAAGTTTTGCCACCCTTAAAAGTTTTGACACCCTTAAAGCTTCCAACACAACAAATGGCTCAATGACAATCAAAACGTTACCTTTCCTCTCCTAACACATACCAACAATCCCTTTCAAAGATCAAACATTAACCTTTTTTGAAATTCTTCCCTGCTACTGCAGAGTCATGACATATCACATGGTCACTAACTCCATGGATGATTAAAATCTCCTCTTACTCTATTTTGCTAATCCTTTAAACCATTTTATTGTTAGTAGGACAGGTTCAGAGAAATAGAGAATCACCCTTGATGGTCTAATTTCTCTCAAATCCATTTATAACTTATCTGTTGTAAATGGGCATGCACTTTGACACAGAGGATAACTATCAATTCGTTGATTCACACACGAATATCAAAATTGATACTTCTAATCCTTGTTAATTATAAGAGAGAATACCAGGAAGAAGAAGGAAAACGCATCGTTCCAGAAGGAGATAGTGGCTAAAAATAGTATTAAACCAAAACTTCTCAAAACAACTAAACAAATAGTTTAAGACTCAAACCTTAACCCTATGAAAGAAAAAAAATACCCCTAAAATCTTAGCTTAATAAAAATAATTAAAATATTAAAATATCTCTTATATTCCCGCATCACATTGCTTTATTTTCTTTTATCATCTACCAAAGTTGCCCTCAAGGTCTAACATCAATCTTTCTTGGAATTCTTCCCACTTAACAAATGGGACACTTAAAAAATCACCACTCTTTGGCTATTCTCTTGTTAGAACCATTTGACTTTCATGACTGGTCTAGTGGAACACACTTGATTATCTATTTACTCTCAAATCTTCTTATTATCTGTTATGGAGGATTTTGACAAACTCACATCCGCATTATGTCTCTATCTATGATAGTTAGACTCTTCCATTTGACTCCCATACTGATGTCTACACAACATGGGTACTGGTATGGGATATGAGTCTCACAATTTAAGAGAGGCCAAACTCTTCTTGGGACTTCTCTATGGACGTACAAAGAAATATATATTTTAATGGCAAATTTTTGCAGTTCTACCTCCTCAAAAACATAAATTAAAACTAATGATCAACTAAACCCATACAGATCTTTACAACATTTGGAAAAAGAAAAAAAATTCTGAAATCAAGCAGAAAAGAGTGAATCTTTAAACTTTCTTCTACAGTGTTTGTAGTTACTCACACCAACTTCCCAAATGTGTGGTCTTCGTGGTCTTTAACCAAGGAAATTAGAAGATGGGTTGTAGGTGATAGGCTGGAGCAAGAAGTAAAGATCTGTTCTATAGGAAGATGAAGAGGAAGAAGCAAACATAACCCTAAAACTAAAGTACTAATGTTGGATTAAACCCACCACACAATACAAATTAAACCTAATACTCTTACTAGTTTCTGTCAATTGCAATATGAAACAAACCGGAAAAATCATTGTCACGAATTACTAATGTAATAATTTTTTGATGAAGCACAACCAGTTTCGATATATAGGCATTAGACAACAAGTATTGACACACTAAGAATTATCCACCAACCAAGTCACTGTGAGAATGTAGTGCTTTTGTTGCTATGTGCTCTACAAATCATCAAAAGCACAAATAACACAATGCATAATGCAAATGAAATTTAAGATCGACATCTCATAATTTCTTCAACTAGGAAGAAATCAATGCTTTAGGAGCAAGAAAGAAGTGAATATAGAAAATGTGACAGAAGCTTCAAATGTACTTGGCACCTTATCTAATTTGCAGGACTCAAGTAATGCAAGGCGCTTATCCTGAATCCACAAGATAATATACAAGTGGAATAACTCCTTTGCATCAACACCTCCTTTGACAGGACTAAGTAGAACAAAACAAGAAATAATTAAAAGGTATCCAGAAAGGAAGAAAGTAAAGAACAACTCAATACTGTTTACCAGATATTCCAGCTTGTTAAATTTTTCTGGAAATCTGCCGTAGCAATTACAAGATCTGCCACAGGTTGTGAAGGGCCGCTAGGTGGGCATGCAACAAGGAATGACCGCAATCTATTAGAGAGCTCGACATTATAAATCGATGCAGATAGATTTGGTAGATCTAGAAAGCTGCAATGAGGAGGTAAAGTATCAACATCAATGTAAAGAAAAGCAACAGAAGAGGAAAGGTCCCACAAACATAATATCAAGAGGCATACATTACAGGAATGTGAGTTAGAAAATCTTCTGAATGCTAATAATTGCCCTTAATATTAAAACTTTTGAACTGTTAAACTATACAAATGTCTTGTGATATCACAAATATACCAAGAAGATAAGTTCTTAATAGCATAGTCTTTGAAATTATTATACAACAGTTAGAATTTTAAAAGAAAGATCCTGTCTCTTATTTTATTTACTAATTATTCATTTACTTGATTCTCTCTCTAGAATTTATATAAATAGAATTATGCACAAACAAGTTGAGCTTTGGGGGTTATGATAGCCCAGTCAAATTATAGCAGAAAGAGAGAACACTATGGCTCAAATAAAAATTTGGCAACACTGAAACTTACACTAATATCATGTTTGATTGCCTGAAATGTTAACATTTCCTGCAAGTAAATAACTTTTTTACTGTTTTGTTGGATACATACTAGAATTTCATGAGACTTTCTCAAATTCCATTTTCTTGGTACTTTTTTCATAAAACCAAAAGGAATTCGTCAAGAGCTCCTCATTTGTGTTCAAAAATTAATAAAAAGAACCCAGTTCTCTCTTTATTACTAGTAGCCTGGTTGAACTTGATAATTTTAAGAATTTGTACTGGAAAAGAAAACTCAGTAGCCAGTTGAGTTTGTATGTAAAACAGATATTGACAAAACAAACACGAGTATAAAACTCATTTTGATGAATGAGGCAAAAATCCAAATCTGGGGAAGCTGGAGCATGGGAATTGAATGAACAGAGATTTTGGAAGGACATCTGGTTAAATTGAGGAGGGGCACTGGAGGATATTGCAGAATACTTGACAGGCAAAATGAATGGAATGTAGGGGATTTAGTGAATGATGATAGACATAGTAATGGGAGGTGTTTCGGGCTGTGCTACCAAAGTTCTTACAGACATTGCTGCAAACAAAATTAGGAATGGCCCTGAACAGGAGGATAGGAGTTATTAATCTACTCATCAAAAAGAAGATAAGGCACACAACAAGCATAAACTTTTACTTGTTGAAAGGAAACATCCAAGAGGGGAAGAGCAGATCCAGAAGAAAATATGGAGATAGGAAGGGCCAGAAGGAATATGACTTCCTAGGGAAAGTGACAAACAATGGTTTACTTGCCAACTCCGAAAGATGTAGGAAATACATGAGCGTCCAGGCAAGCTATCCGAGGTGCCCTGAGCTGGAGGAAATCATAACGCATGGGAAAAGTTACTATTAAGCTGCAAGGATGATATGGATCGAACTAACTGGGAGACAACAGGAAGAATTATTTGAGGAGAGCATTAAGGAGTGGATAGAGAAAAATGTATCCAGGAAAGTAGAAAGAATTCTGCTGGTGGAATGAAGTACTATGTTTGAAACAATAAGCTGGAATTTTTGGTACAGAGAAACAAGAGAGTTGAGAGAACAACTTTCAAGATCTGAACCATCTATGCAATCACATAAGCAGAATGACTGTGGATATTGGCAAGTAGAGATACATGGTTATGATACAAAGGTGGAAATGGTGAACAATGAGTGAAATACTAAACATGAGCATAGCTGGAAACTGAAAGTTGATGCAGCACCTGATCCACTCTATGGAACTGAAGGGGAGCTGAATTTGAATTTCCTCAAGTCAACCTTCACAGCAGAGATGGACATTTATAGGCTTGGAGAAGGTGAGGAAATGAGAGTAATCAAAGTGAGGGCTGAGACTGATAGAATAGAAGGCAACATGCACATTGGTTGGCTAAGGAAGCAAAGAGTGCAAAATGCAGGGATACAAATGTCCAGGAGCTGAAACCAGAGTGGAGAAAATTTTTTGTAGGAAGGAAAAGTGAGAAGAGACATGTAATCATTTGATATTTAATAGATATAGGTCTGAGGGTCTTTCTTTTGACCAAAAAAAAGGCATGAGTGAATTTCTGTTACAAGTGTCTTACATAATCTATAGTGGGTGTTGTATGTTAAACTACAAGATCATCTAAAATTTTGCCAAATACGAGTAAAAGAAAGGGAAAGACAGTCACCTTGGAAGCACATGTTGTTTATGGATTTCAATATCAGTAAAAATTTCACTCTGTATATTGAAGCATAGTGTCCTCATTTTCTGGTAAGCATTAGCAAAACCAACAACATCCATCCTATTTGTTTCACTGTTGTTTGCTAAATATTCATCAGTTTCAAGCAAGTGTCTTCTTGAGCGCTTCTTAGCAGCAGTCTAGAAATAACAATACGATATCATTATAAGTATTATAAGTTGTAGTATCAACTGGAAATCTATTTCACAAACCTGAAAATAACCGCATAGCTTAAGCTGAGCCTCTGGAGTCAGGATATCATGAAGAAGAGTGAATAGCTTCATTGCAGGTACCAATGCAGGTGCAGGAGAACCAGTGGCATGTCGAAAAACTTCTGACATTCCAGATGTTAAGGATTCATCAAGGGACTTGTAATTCTCAAATACAATGGCAAGAATTTGCTCAATCTGGTCCTCAATTTCACCTAGAATACGATTCTGACAGTCGAAAGATAGTCAAGTCAGGAAGCATAAATGGCAATGATCAATTGCTCAGAAAACTACTGAACAGAAAAAGAAGGAAAAGAAAATCATGACTATCCTACACAACAAACATTGCCACAAGACCCTAATTTTAAATAAACTAATATCCGATTCAAGAATGCATAATATCTGGCAACTACAACCTGCGCCTGTTTAGCTCAGAGACTTTGGGTCAAAAACAAAATTGGATATGAATTAATTCTGCTTCAATTGATAAAAGTGGTGTGAAAGCCATAGCATAACATTCCTCTTATTATTTTGGAGAAATAGAATAAGATCCCATGTTGAAACTTTCATGCAGAGGAGAATTTACCAAAACATTCTTAGAATATGTATGTGTTTGCTAACCACAAAATACAAAAAGTGTTTACTGTATCTGTATCAGGTTGGAGTTTTCCTTAACAAGATAGAACATAAATCATTCTGCATTTGGTATTGCCCCTTTTCTGAAGGAAAAGTTGCCACCAGAAATGCTGTAATAAGAAAAAATGTAATCTTCAGAGCAAAAAAACACTTTACAAAATAAAGGACCTCTTGATGACTTAGTGAGTTCTTATTGTGGCTCTTCAAAATTACAGGTAGCAGCAGATCATGAACCAAAGTGAGACAGTCAGCTGTCGGGGTTGCTACATCCATTACATAAGAAAGGTACCTGACAAAATACAACCCAGGTAAAGCACCGTTTGCTGTAAAAGAACCCAAACATGGAATTCTAAATCATAATAATGCCTTCGGCCATTACAAAATTCATGACAATAATCCAACATGAAACAATTCACAAATAATATGAAGTTGAGATGCATGATTTTTCTACAAGAACTTTCTATTCAGTACCTTAATTTTGTGTAAGAATCTGAAACCCCATAGTAGGAGGCAAATTCAGTCAGTAACCATTTCCATGATCCATGCAACAGTAAGCTCCTTTGCTGGAAGTGTTGGGCTTTCATTGCAACTTCCAGGACAACATCATATGCAACTGTTTCTGCGACAGAACCACACTGCAAAATACATGTAGCATCCTCACAATTGGTAACTGAAGGAAACAAACCTATGCAAATAAGAATTTAATTGAACTACTAGTATGCAGATATGAGGCATCAAAAACTAATTATTTAGCACTCTGCAACATTTCCGCAAAGCAGACTTAAGCGGTTGGATGAAATTTAAACATCTAGTTTGACAAACTATACAAGCAAATTATCACTCTGCATCTTATTATCTATCTAATAACTGAACATCACGTCTTACCATAAGGGCAACCTTCCAAGTATCTCTCTCGATTTTAAATCGTCAAACAACAGTAAAGTGTTTATTTTTTGTGCCCTTCTAAATCAAGCAAACAGTTAATCTATTATCTTTTATGTATTACAACCAATTCTCAATCATCTTCATGTCAATACAAGTTCATTTTTGTTATAAAAGTGAATATCACAAACATAAGAAAGGACCATTTGCACCCAAAGATTTCAGATTGAACCAATTTGTTATTCTTCCTCTTTGTTAAATAAGAGGGATCAGGCAGCATGTCATTCGAGGCTTAAAGATGCTACTTGAGCATTTTAGCTTTCCTGGACGAGTTTCTAGGAATCACTTCAGTGAGGGAAAAATGGAATCAGTCTATAACTGTATTTATCATTTAGAAGGTAGTTTAGAAGTAATTTGCTGATGTTTAAGTGTAACCAAACTAGCTGCAATTGTCAATGATGCTGACAATCAATGTCAATATTTACATTTTAAAACCTTCAAATGGTTCTGTTACGTCATTCACATCTATCCATCACAAATGTGTGAGATTATTTTCCTCAAAAACGCATCTCTTCCTTTGTGTAAAAATAGTTTGTGTCAGCACTCCATAGTTATTTAAGGCGTGAAGCATTCAAAAGTGCATAGGTGATGTGGGATTTGAGGTGCTAGGCACAAAGTGAGGCGCACGCCTTATCGAAGTA
>JBBPFP011254044.1:0-10471 GCA_037974795.1 Kaempferia galanga
CAAGAATCAGAAAGGGAATGGATAACTGCCTGAACTTGTTGTTCATTAATCAACTCATGACCAACAGTCTTTAGCTCCGAATCATATTCGTCATTTCTCTCAAATGTTGAGTCATAATAAAATTCAGGTGTTTTTTGTAGCTGTCAAACTTTATTGTAAGTTGCCGAAGCTTGCTTAAACTAACTTCACTGTATTTATCTCTCAGGGCAACCTTGACATCATGAGTCGATAGATATAGCTCATACTCATAGATCAGGTCATCTATCATTGAACTAATCAATATACCCTTACCAATGAAGTTTTTTTTCTTCCATGTCTTGTAGGCATTAAGATCATATTTATGTTGTGTTATAGAACCATCAACAGATTCTTCTATATTTACAACTTCTAGAACTTCTTGTTCCTCAAGAACATATTATATTTTAAGGTGTTATATCTTGTAGTTATCCCCATATAATTTCTCTCCTTTATTGAGTTAGTCATGATCTAACATAAATAAACAAGTCCATGTAATTCAAATGTATATATAATTTATGATTGACTCAATGTAAATTTGAATTGGTTTATAAAATCAAATGGTAATTACGTTTCTATTCAACATCTATATGATCCAATCTAATTATTATTGATCAATTCTATTATATATATCCCATCAAGTGAACTAATCATTTAAATGAACTAATTATTAAATTAATATAAACTAATCATTTTCAAGATTGTTACCACATAATATAATTTTTTTATAAAATAACACTGTTCATGCATAATAACAATTTATACTGCATGACTTTTATAAATTAAATAAGCTAATACTGTTCGTACACAATGATGGTAATAATAATAGAACTCTAATAATCTAGATAAGTTAATATCACTCCCACTAAAACAAATACTAATGTAATGGTCAACACTATCCCTTTTAACCTAGACTCGTTTGAGATCATTGTCAAACTCTTTAGGATTCACTTGCTCCACGTTGTAAAGTAGCTCCACACGCAACTCTGAATATGAGATGCACCCTTCATAGTGCCCCATACATAGTATGCTATCACCTTCAGATATCTTGACAATGGTCGAATTAAAGCCTAGATCATGTAGTTATCTAGGATTGTAAACTTTTCCTTTTTGAGTTTCCAGAACAATCGATCAAGCCGTCCAATATGTCCATGGAGTTCGTAAACTGGGGCATACTGTATCTACTCAATTGTCTCTCTCAGCTCATTCCATCGTATATTGTGTATATTAGGAAAATAATAATAAAAAAATAAAGATAAGATAAATCATAGAAAAATTAATTAATTTATTATGTAGTGAAAAAAAAATCTAAATTTAATAAAATAATTATTATTTTTTAAATTTTAAATTTTGAAGAGAAAGTCTGCTAAATCTAAGAGTTAAGGTATCCGATTTAATAAATTCTGCTGTGTATGGAATGGACGCCATTTCAATTTTGGTACGTTGCGTCGCCTAACGCCACATGTTTTGCCGGCCCAGTTGGTGCAGCTTCGCTACCTCATCTCCAACAGCAAATACAATTTGCTCCGCTAAATAGGGGGGTCGTACACTTTTTAGGATTCCAGACAAGGACGTGGAGCCTTCCAGTTATTTCTATAAAAGTTAACTATTTCCTTCGCAGTTCTTATTTTCCGTCGCAGTTCTTCGCCGCTGCTCCTCCCTTGCTCCCTTCTCAACCTCGAATGGCGACGGATAAACCAAGCACCATGAAGGCTGTACAGTATGATTCCTACGGAGGAGGTGCCGCCGGCCTCAAGGTAAGAATGTCCCCATTGGATTCTTTTGCTTTTAAAATAGTGCAAATTTTGGCGAAGCCAGTGACAGAACGGAAAAGACTTCGTCCGCTGGATGGAGGATCCAAGGCCAAAAAGATTTTCTGACTCTAGTTGCTATTTACTATTCGATTTCTAACTCTGATTTACTTTGACTGATTGATTATCGAATCAACTGGATAAAATTTTCAGGTATCGGCAATTCTTGATTTATTTGACTGTTTGGTTGTTCACAAGATCATGAGAAGATAATCATAGTCTTTTCCCCTGCAAATACCATGGATATTGTTGTCTTGCTTGGTGCTATTGACTGAGGGACTTATTATCGAAGTTTATAGGATCCTATCGTGATATGTCCTTGCAACACAGTTATTGTGTACTTTCCTGCTTTTCATCCAATTTCATTTTTGTGCTGATTGATTGTTCTGCTTATTCAGCATGTTGAGGTTCCTATTCCTTCGCCCAAGAAAAATGAGGTTTTGTTGAAGTTGGAGGCAGCTGCTATAAACCCAGTAGATTGGAAAATCCAGAAAGGCATGATCCGCCCGTTTCTGCCTACCAGATTTCCATTTACCCCTGGTAAAAAATAGTTAATCTAGTTGTTTGTAGATATGTGTGTATTTTGGTAGGGAATTAGTAAGGTTAATCAACGCTATGATCTATAGAATGTTTACTTTGAAATTGAATTCGCCAACACGGGATAATTCCAATATGATTTTTATAAAGGTAATTTTGGAAACTGTTCTGATTTTTGCACCAATAGATACAAGTACTAATTGAGAATAAAGTTGATTAAGGCAACACCATCTATCCAGCCAACCTGGTTTTATTCCTAGATATGATTTATTGGCGAAGGAAGTGTGTTATGATGTCTTATCTTTAAAATCCAGGGGCAGTTCTTTTAAGAATTTGTGATGCTCCAATTGTGTCCTTTGAAGCTGGTATGTTAGAGGAGTTTAGCCTATAGATGGTTCAATAAAATGCAAAATTTTCCAAGTGCTTAGGAATGAGTGTCCACCAAGATATAAAGCTTTTAATGTCAAGTCTATTTATGAGGTTTTTGGCTTGCCCTGGTGGCGGTGATAGTCATCATTGATTTTGTTAATAATAGGTGACTAATTATGTTGTTTCAATTTTGTGATGATAAGTATAATGCTGTAGTTAGCAAAGTTTCTTTAGTAATCTTATCTTCCTCGTCATGTTAGTTATTTTCGAACATCATGTGAAGTTTAAATAGTTTGAGAATTATCTTGAGATTGCATAAGTAATAATCAACATTTTCCAATGTCGTAGTGTGTGGGGTTGTACAGTTGACGGTGGGGAAATTGGACTCTCTAGTGTTAAACTATGCCATGACCTTTGATTTCCTACTATTGCTTGGCTTTTTGTTTTATATAGTTGTTGAGGCTCCCGTGAGGCTGCCCACTTTTCTTGGTGTTTCAGTAAGCAAGAATCAAAAAAGTTTGAAGAATTCCATTGTGGATTTTCGTTTTATTTAACTGCATAACAGATTTATTCATCTAATAGTGATTCACATCAGTTTTGTGTAGGTCTGGTAATTGATGGGGTTTTATATTTCAATACTGCATATATAATTTGACATTTTTTTTGTGAAACAGTTTCTGATGTTGCTGGAGAAGTTGTAGAAGTAGGTTCTGGAGTCAATTCCTTTAAGAAGGGGGACAAAGTTGCTGGTCAGCTAAGCTTTCCAGTAAGTGGTTGTTGTTCTTTCTTTGATGTAGAATTTTATTTGGACGAAATAATTGTTACTAAGGCGTATGACTGTTTTAGTAAATTAAAAGAATCCAAATTCTCCAAGTGAAGCTCTTTCATATAATAAGAAATCTTGAGTTCCAATTATTTAGATTGACTATGAATCTTATGTCATTATTGAATTTAATGTCAGGATTTGTTGATAGTAATATTATTCATATCTTTGAAATTCCTCTTAATTATGTTGAATATAGTTTTTTTGGTCCCCTCCATTTTTCACTCCTTTGACTCTAATCAATTTAGCTTTCTTATTTACATAAACTCTTGGCCATCATGGAATTTATCTATATCATCTTAATCTTTTTCCCTCTCATTTAATGAAAATTGCCCTCTTATCTTGAGGAATCATTACTGGTATTGATGGATATAAATTGTAGATATCAATTGTATTCGATCGGTAGAATAGGTAAAATTGAAATCCTAGAAGAAGTTCAAAGAACAAGATTAATTTATGAGATCTTAAAAGATAATAATATGTATTATGCTTTATTAAGTAGCAAAAATGTTTTAAATTGTTGGGTCTGAGAGGAAAAAGATACGGAAACTACCAATTCCTATCCATTCCATAAGAACGGTTACACAATCCTTCCTCCTTTCATGCTTAGGGGAATAGGGATAGTGTGCAGCCTTATTTGCTCCCTCCAAAAACTTATCCTCTCTAAAATGATCAAACCAAACCTTTTAAATACTAAACCAAACGAATTTCTCCTTTGGTGTAAGTATTTAACAAAAAGGAGGCTAAATGACTATGGTGTACGATCCAAACAAAATCCCATGCTTTAAGCGCAATTTAACACCCAAATAATGATCAAAAGAATGCAAAAAATAAAAATAAAAAACCAAGGCAAGCAATTTAATTTTTTGCAAGAAGAAAACTCTTGCAAAAAATTAAATAAGTAATGATGGAAAATTCTTTGAAAACACTCCCAATAGTGGTAGACCAACAATATTACCCATTCATGTCCTTTTATTACATTGATATAATTAAACATTATTTTCTTAGTTAAAACTCAATTTTGTACTGGTAAGTTCCATGATATAATAATATAAAAACTCAATTTTGTACGGTTTCTCATCAAAATAACTTTCATGGTTGACTCCAATTTATCTTTTTGGATGTAGAACCTGTTTGGCATCTCAACAAAAAATTCCCAGAAGGTGGTAGGGCAGTGGGCAATATGTGTTTCAAGTTGAAAACATGTAGATAGATTCATTAGAATGAATGTTTGGCTATGATAAACCAATACTTCATAAACAATGATATAGCAATTAACCCCATGGAAATAATTATTTCCACTCACAACTGTGGAAATAATTGATTTTTGTTACATACCTGTGGGCACATGTGGATGCATGAGATGATGATTGAATCCATGAGACTGTGAAACTGCCTCCGAAAGTAGTGATTATATTGTACTCATAAAGTTTTTTTGTGACAAAACCCATTGTAACCCATAAGTTATAAGGTGGCAATGAAATCAAAGGTAAAGATACAACTTACCTGACTGACCAGCCAAGATGGAATCTTTTGTCAAATGACCTTCTTCCAACCCCCAACATTACACCGAGAAATATCTGACTGAAAACAGAAAAGCTACTGAACTACTGGTCCAGACTACTTCACTAACTGCACAGACTAAAAAAAAATAAACACTGACAAAAAATGAAAACAAATGTTAGAAGAAGACATAAATTACAAAATCTTAACTGACTCCATTGGAACTAAGGCGTACCACCTATTGCTCTGGCAATGATTCTTTTTGTCCAAATAAATCTTTGCTTCAAATTTTGATTCAGACCAGTTCCTGTGATCAGAATAAGATTCTCCTCTTCACTACCCCCGGCATACCCTTTTACCCTATATCAACTAACTGAATCATTTCTATAATCACCTTCCGCTTAGAATGTGTCTTCCCTGGTATTCTTGATGTCCAACTCTATCAATTGACATTTCTGAATGCATCTTGGTCCACCCGCTTACCCTCAAATAAGCATTGGTTTCTTCAATCCAAATTATCCATATTGAGATTTAATACAGAATGTTCATCCTCCTGCTCCCTTTACATTTCTGCATAGTATTCCCTATCAGAGATGATCATTCAAACAAACTGTTCAAGGCACACTTCTTCTCCCATTCGCAATTCTACTGACAAGGATCAAGGTTGCAATACATCGTTAGTGTTGCAAAATTACACATCCACATTGTTGAATTCTGAAAATACTCTTTCTTCTAGATCTATATAATTGACAAACATATTCATATCTTCTTAACCTTCTTTGCTAGACCAAGCTTCATGTTTGGTGTTGGGTTTGAGGGATAGGATATGTCGATATCACTTTATCCTCTCCAATCTGTCATGCATGGTTTATTCCTTCTATTGAGTTTGATTTTCTTATTACAGAATGGTGGTGGGCTTGCCGAGTTTGCTGTAACAACAATGGCTGCGATGGCCATTAGGCCGCCCGAGGTTTCACCATCTGAAGCTGCAGGCCTACCAATTGCAGGCCTGACTGCTCTCCAGTCACTGAAGGCTATTGGGATTAAATTTGATACTCCCAACAAGTCATCCAATATTCTGATAACAGCTGCCTCTGGTGGTGTGGGGCACTATGCTGTCCAGCTTGCCAAGTATGCAGGACTCCATGTTACAGCCACATGTGGCGCTCGCAATATAGAACTGGTAAAGAGTCTAGGAGCAGATGAGGTGGTGGACTACAAGACTCCAGAGGGTGCGAAACTGAAGAGCCCATCAGACAAGAAGTACGACGGAGTCATCCATTGTGCCACCAATATTCCCTGGTCCACTTTTGAGCCCAACTTGAGCAGCAGTGGCGTGGTCATTGATATAACTCCCAATTTTAGAACTATAGCTGCTTCCATTCTGAAGAGAATCACATTTTCAAAGAAAAAGCTGACACCACTGATAGTGGTACCAAACTCCGGTGAAATGGAATTCTTACTCAATTTGGTAAAGGAAGGTAAGCTTAAGACAGTTATAGACTCCGTATATCCATTAAGTAAAGCAGAAGAGGGCTGGGCCAAGAGCATCAGTGGTCATGCTACAGGGAAGATCATTATTGAAATATGAACCAGTTATCAGTTACCTTTCTGCTCAACTATATACATGTAAGTATGTAACTAGGCATGCTACCTATCTTTGCTCTGGTTTCTTGCTACAACGTTCCACTCTTAAAATCAATGGTGACTAAACGGTTGAATTTTCTGTTCTTTGTATATGGCTATGCATTAGTACTTTGAGAATGATGTTTATTCAGGCTATCTTTACAGGACACTCATTTCATTCTTCTTAATAAAACTACAAATGCATGCTCTGGCTGATCTAGCTGTGGCAGAGTAGCTAATACTTCTTTCATCTCATCAAAGTTAAGTTGCTTAGTATTCAGTTTCCGGCTCAAATCCTTTAGACATTATTAGGTTTTAAAAGAACGAGTCGGCATGCCCAGCCGAATTGTTGCATTGCACCCATTGTGTCTTTGCATCCCGGTCATTGATTAGTGGCCTCATTGTATCTTTCAAGCTTTGCACCAGTCCTTCCCTTGTGCACTATAAAATAAAATGTAGGTATGAACCTGAACTGGCTAAAATGATCCACATAAGTAGATTCAATCTTATCTTAAAATTCTCTAAACACCTCAAAGACCCACTTTAGAATTGATTATGAAAATCTTCTCGGAGCTCTTCTTTTATATCTTCCAGGTAGGGGTTGGGGTTGATTTTTGTCTATTAGTCAATTGATCATCAGCATCAGTCGATTGCTCCATTGAATTTGATCGTTACACGTGTAGAATGGCTCTTACCAACTCTAATTTAACCATGAATAATCAATTGTTATTGCTCATTAATCGATTGATACCCAAACAACTGTGTTACACGTGTAGAATGGCTCTTACCAACTCTAATTTAACCATTAATAGTCAATTGTTATTGCTCATTAATCGATTGATACCCAAACAATTGTGTGTCGTGGTTGATTCAAAAATCTTATGTTTGCTATTGCAGTGCTATCACTCGATTGCTCAAACTCATTAATCGAGTGATAGACAACCAATCGAGTCCTCTTTTAAGTTTTGAACTTTCTATTCACTTAAACAATGATCTATCAACGTCTGTCGAGTTGATCAATCGATTTCTTAACTTTTTGTTTGCTATAATAACAATAACACTTGATTGATCAACCACTTTGTACCTTCTGTTTGCTACAATAATACCAACAGTTGGCTAATCGAGATCAATTAAGTTGATAAATCATTTTCTACCTTCTGTTTGCTACTGTCAGCCATTACTATTCATCAACCTAATGTTGTTGTAGCATAATTATTATTTACAACCGATTGACATATTGTTTACAGTACTAAAAATGTGGCTCACAAATTCTAAAAACCCCCTAAATCCCATTTTTGAGATTTAGGATTCATTAGTCGTTGTCTAGCATCCAGTCGATCTTGACTTGTTAGGACTTTATCTTTGCTTAGCATTGGTCAATAACCGAGACTTCCTTATTACTTAGCATTTGATAAACTTTGATCCACCAAGACTTTATCATTGTCTAGTATCTGAACAACCTTGACTTGTTTAGACTTTCTCATTGCTTAGCATTCGGTCAACCTCTAGTATTCAGCCAACTTTGACTTGCCAAGACTCCCCATCTCGTGCTTAACATCTAATCAACCTTGACATGTTCAAACTTCATTTTCTCATGCTTAAGATCTTGTCCTCTATAACACGTTAAGATTTCCTTATTGATAACTATCTAATCAATCTCAACCCACTTAAATTTCTTTTATATAACTTAGAGGTCACATCTCTTACAAAATAAGATAAAAGCACATACAATAAATTCTTTTTTAGACTACGTATTAACAAAATCTTCATACATCCGATTGCTCTCTCCGTGAATAATCAATTGGATTTGAATTTTGTTTAGTATCACTTTTAATCGATTAATCAATCAATTGTTAATAGTTAAACACTTTTAGTGAAAAAAAAAGCTCAACGATTCTGGGCAGACCAGATTGGACCATTGCACCATACTTTTCCTCTATATTCAATTTTTTTTCTTCAAATTTGAAATCTTTTAGAAGAATCAAACATTTTGACAAAAATCACTATTATAGATTATATTTATAAATCGAAATCTAAAAAATTAATGGGTACAAATCAACAAAAATCCACAACATTAATAATTGCGTTTTAGATTTATAGAGCTATCAAACATTATTTGATAACTTTAAATAGTTCAAATTCTAAAAAAATATCATAAAAAATCTGGAGTAATTCGAAAAGTATAATAATATCACTTATAAGGTATTTTTGATCATCAAATATTTTTTAATTAAAAATATTTAAAATTTATTAATAATGATCACTATCAATTTAAATTGATGTTGCTGTAAATTGATTAATTAATTAATTGATTGTGATTAAATATTTTTAATTAACATTAGTGGATTATAGAGTTTAGAAATGAGGTTGGCTATATGAATATTTGTACGCCGTTGAACTCTATCTCCTACTATATCATCATCTATACTTAAATATATTTTATCTTATTTATTATTACTAACCAAGTCTTTTTGTTTCTCTTTCTCATTTGATATGTGTGTTTGTCATAGTTTCACATCATCTAACTGGAGCATTTATTTGTCGTCTAAGTACATGTTCATATTATCTTAAACATGTCTTTCGGATTTTTTCCTCACTAGATGCAACTCTAACTTACTCTCTAATGCTCTTATTTCTTATTCTATCTATTCTCGTATGTCCACACATCCACCTTAACATCCTCATTTCTATTCATGTGTTAGAGTCATAACATAACATTCAACTACATATAGCATAATAAGTCTAACGGCAGTTTTGTAGAACTTTCCTTTAAGTTATAATAGATGCAATATGATAGATGCAACTCTGATTTTCTTTCTAATGCTCTCATTTCGTATTCTATCTATCCTCATATATCTACATATTGATCTTAACATCCTTATTTTTAAAACTCTCATCTTCTATTTAAGTCTTAGTCCAACATTACATGAATGAATGCATTAAAGAGTTTAGAAAATCTTTTTTTTAAAAAAATGTTCCTCTCGTTATTTTTATTTTAAAATTAGCTTTTATCCAATGTTATTTTAGAAGCTATCGGATATCTTGTACAACGTGTAGCAAGTATCAAATAACTATTACAATGTGTAGAAATTATTGAGTAGCTGCTACAAGGTGTTTAGAATTTAGAATTTATATTATCTAGTAGCTACTACAATATGTAGAAGTTATCTAGTAGCTACTACAACATGTTTAGGATGGGTTTGAGATTTAAAATTTATATAGTGTAGAAGTTATCTAGTAAATACTATAACATGCAGTACCTACTCGGAGTTATTACCATATGTAGAAGCTACAAGTAATTGGTACAATATGTATAAGCGACTCAGTAGTTGTTATAACGTATTTAGTGTAAGTTTAAAATTTAAAATTTAAGATTTAGGATATATAAATGCTATTATATCATAATAATATTTACCAATTTGATCCAAATTATTTAAATTTTAACAAAATAATTTCAAAACAGTTGTAAAAACTATTTTGATATAATAGTGTTCAAATATCTTAAAATTAAATTCTAAACCTAAACTATAAATATTAAACTCACACTAAATACTTTGCAGTAGCTACTAACTACTTTTTACACGTGCTATCGTGTAACTTCTACATATTATAAAAGCTACGAAATAGTTTTTACATGTAGAAACTACTCGATAGTTGTTATATGTTGTAGATGTTGGAAATATTTCTAAAGCATAATAAATTAAATCTGCACTTACAGCGATCTCCCGCGGCGGTCGGTCTCGGATCTTACTGTCTGGAAGATCGATTACGAGAATCGATCGACGCG
>JBBPFP011254154.1:0-10470 GCA_037974795.1 Kaempferia galanga
TTGTAAGGCTACATACAACAGATCCTTAGACCCCGCATGACAAGAACTTCATGTACCGAATTGTCCTTTTTTTTATCTACTCAGCACTATTTCAAATTCACATTTTTGCATCTTCCAACAATGACGGGTTGAGGATGATGTGATAAAATAATGTTCTTGATCGGGCATGCAAGAAGTGAGGCTGAGCATGTCTCAGCCTGCTCAGCACACACTGCATGGAGGCATCTGCACTCCAGGTACAGTACGTTTTAGGTATGTGCAAACTCGGACCATGAGCTTCCAACTTTAATTTGTCTTAATTGCATTCGTAAATTCTTGATTAATTATTAGCTACATATATTAATTGCAAATGAACTGTGGGGGCTGCATACACGGAAATTAGATTCCATCGCTAATTAGCAACGATAGAAACAAATTTTGAAATTAGTGCAACTGAAATATTCGGTTATTAATTTGTGTTCTCCTTGTAGTGACATATAGGAAAAAAAAACAAAACAAAAAGAGGACCTAAATACTCTGACTAACATTATGAAATTATTGGGATTTATTTTTTTATAAAGATAGCGACGATAAAATTATTATCGTGCCATCTTATAATTATGAATTTAAATCATGAAAATAATTTTTTATAATATAAGATAAAATTGTGTATAGTAGGCTATGATCCTAGTATTTTTTGAAATTCTCATGTTAACGGTGATTTTATGGTTTTGATTATCTTTTTTTACTTTCCAGTAAGAGAGCAACTCACTCTTATATTTTGCTTCGATAAGGTGAGAAGAGGCTCATTAATGGAAAGGGAATAGAAGGAAAGATAAATTCCTTACATCTTAATTTTTGGTTTGTGCTCTATTTGAAATGGAATGCAATTCCATTGAGAGTCAAATTCAATTCAATTCGAATTATTTGAATAAATTTAGTATAATGAAATTAAAAATTATGTATAAGAACATAAAAATATATTTATTATAAAGTATAATAAGTATATTAAATATTGATGATAATGCCGAAGTTAATGGAATACTCGTCATTTAATTAAAAAAACATTGAAAATAATGATATAATGCCGATGTATAATTTGATTCACTACCACTCGTTCGATCCAAAATTAACGGCTGAGATCGCGGCCATTTCCTTGGACCTTATATGAACCGTCGCCTACGGACCAAGTCGGCGACACATGTCAGTCGTCCATTTAAGCAGCGCGCTGCGAGGATAAAGAATTAGAAACTGAACCCCTGCACGAGGCCCGAAGCGGTTCGGAAACCTGAATGGAACTGCTTCGGTTCGCGTTCCCTTCCGGTTCTATTTAAACCGGCTTGGACCGGCTTTCTATTTAGCTTTGTCATCACTTTTCCTCTACCCTCTCCATCCTCGCTCTCTCTCCTCTTCCTCTTCCTCATCCTCTTCCATGCCCATCTCTTTCTTGTTGAATTGTTGCAATTTTCTAGGGTTTGATGTGCACTTGGTCTCGGAGAAAACTGGTGTTGGAGAATTGAGATGATTTTGTGATAAGATTGTGGGCGTGCTCTCCACAGGCTTTCTTGAACTGTGAACTCTCCCCTTTCACAGTCGATCTCATCTTCTCAGACAGAATTCTTACACTGAATTGCACTCTCAGAAGAACGGAAGAGAATGAGGAAGGTTAGCTACCGTTGATAGTTCAAGAAAGCCTGTGGAAACCATGCCAGATCTTAATTAATATGTTTCTGATAGATTTGGATCCAGATTTATGATTTCATGCTGTTCAATTTCCTTGAAGGTTTCTCTGTGTTATATATTGTGTTTGTGTGTGTGTGAATTTTGACTCGACTTTTATGCAAATTTGGTGAGAATTGTTTTGTAGTAATCGACAATTATATCTCAACTATATCACTGAATTCTAGCGTTGGAGTTTGACTTTAGTCTTTTATGCAAATCTGGCGAGAATTCTCTTGCAGTAATTGACTTATATATCTCAATTATGCAACTGCAAGTCGTGGATTCACTGAATTTTAGTACTTTTAGAATTTGTTTCTGCATCTAGATCTTGCAAAAGAGGTTAAGTTTCATTTGATGAATGATTTTTTTTTTTAATCCGTTGGTAAATTATTGCATGATTCACGGTTCCTTTGATCTTTTGTCAGTCACTTATTTTGTGTGAATTGCAAGTCATGAATTCACTGAATTCTAGTGTTAGATATCGTTGTCGATTTTCAAAAGCTGTATCTCATTTAATCTCTTATTGAAGAATTGTATATTATTGCATGATTCAGTTTGCTTTTCATGCTTCAATTCACTGAATTCTAGTGTTAGAAGTTGTTGTAGATCTTTCAAAAGAGGTCTCATTTAATTTTGATAAAGAATTGTCTTATTGTTTGCATGATTCAACTTGCTTTTCATGGTTCAATTCATCCTTCATTAAATTCTCTGAATTATAACAAACTATTATCTTAAATTACCCTGTAACTAATTAACATGAGAACTTGACAACTTAGCTTCTCAAAAAGGTTCGATTGGCATAGTCGAAAAAGGTAGGAATAACCACTAAAGCACAAGCTTCTAAATGAAGAAGGTGGATCGATAGAGGGGGGTGAATTAGTGTCATAATACACACACAAAGTGAGAGAGAGGTAAAGAAGGTGGAATGTGGGGGAAAAAAGGAAGACAATCATGTGAGCCCTGTGCGAGGAGAGGACAATTATGTTATGGCTCACTGGCAAGAGGATTAAAAAGCCATAGGACCTGGCAGTTTTTCTACCTTCCATCCAGTAGTTTAACTACTGTGCAGTAGTGGTGATGGTGAAGATAAGTTGGGGGTTGCATGAGATTTGGTGGCAAGGGACCAGGGATGAGTGCAAACCTGTCATCACATTGTTCCAGCTCAGCGTGCAACAGATGCGCAGGCACAAGAGGACATACCAACTACCACCTTGCTTGTGGGACGACATCTTGGTGCCTTAAGTGTATCTTTTTTGATTTTCTGCCCTTATTAATTGGCTTTCATTTGATAATCTAGGTGTCTGGTTTTGCCTGATTAATTTTGCATATAAACAACATTCTCTTCTAGTTTCGTTGTAAATTCTAATCCTTTTAGTGCTGCTTGGAGCCATCCATTGATCTAGCGGGACCCACAACTTTGGTAAAGGAGGAGGGTTGGAAAACACGAGAGATGGAACGAGAGATGGAGTAAAAAGACCGGGATTATTATTTTCTGTTAGCCCAGGTGGATTGGAATTGAGGGGTCTTGGTAGAGGGATTTAGAAGGATAGAATAAAAATATATTTTATTTCTATTCTTAATGCTTAGTAGATAGGTATCAAAATGAATTTGATATAGCTAATTTCATAATCCAATCCTCTAAACTATCATTAAATTTGTTTTTCTTACTATTTTATTATCAAATATATATTGATGGTACCGGTTTGGTTCATAAATAATTGAGGTAGCCGTGTGAGGGAGTAGTTGGAACAAGAATAAATTTTGTGCGGTATATCCGTAACTCCATGAGAATTTTCTCATCAGGCCCATTTGTCAGTTGGCTCTCTCGTGCCCAATTGTGCAACTGCCACATTAATTTTATCGCCTTTTTCATTCATCAACGTTGTCCTTCAGTAGGAGAATTTTGTACTAATTTACTGTGTTGCCGATATTATTTATAATTTAATGTATGTTCTGAAGACCGATCGTTACTTGTGACATTGTTTTCCCCTCTCGAGATAAAGTTAACGCGTACACTTGTGTCTATGATTAGCAATTTTTACTAGACGGAGCATTAATACTACACTGGACTAAAATAATCCTTTAGGTGGTGGTTGCTTTGATTTATTTAAAGCTCTATTTGCCCATGCCTAAAGCGCCATATGCATTCCATCGTACGAAGGATTAAGTGTGCACCAGAGTTACTGACTAAAAAAATTATTACACACTAAAAATGGCCGCCGCAGACGTGACTCTGCTCTATCAGTATTTACAGTTGAAGGAAAGGGAAAAATTGTATGGTTTCACTTTGCACTCTCCTCAGGCAGTTACACAAACCTGCAACCTGCAAGATACGGAAACAGCAGCGTGCAACTATTTAGATAATCGATCAATATACATAGAGAGAGAGACCAATAACTCCCCTAGTAAAGCATCAAAATTGAATCAATAATCCATGTAAAATAATAATAAAGTGATGTGAATAATATAGAACTAGGGGTGTGAATTTAATACCGGTATACATAGACTCGATCCAATAATGGTAGGCAACTGAGTAGCGTTCGAAGACTGGGCATTTCTACCATTGTCATGTACACAAATTCATCCATGCAGCAAGAGATGAAAACCCTCACTTCGAGGCCCTTCTAGGATTGCCCCATTCAATCTTAAAGGAAGATGAATGGGGTTTCACCTTTGCATGGGATCAAGATATCCGCGATGCATTTCACACGTTAAGAATAGAAACCATGATCTATTATAACATCACATACCAATTTAATTGATATTAATTATTGGATCCTCCTACCTACTTTATCCCTGTTGTAAAATTATCTATATTTAAATAAATTTTATTATATTTTATTATTTCTAATTAAATTCCCTTTAATCATTCACTTCCTCGGTTATGTATATTTATTATAATTTCATATTACCTGACATATAAATATAACATCATTTTAACATATTTATCAAAAATTTTCCTTAATAAATACAATCTCAATTTTTTACTTTAATGTTTTTATTTTTAATCTATCCATCCCCATATGTACATACACCTTAATATTCTCATCTATGCAACTTTCATTCTACTAGTGTACCCAAGTCATAATCTAGCATTCAATTTCATATAACATAACATATTTAACAATTATTTTATAAAATTTCTCTTAAATGGTGAGGTACGATTATAGATAACTCTATTCAATTTCGAATAAAAAAGATTGAGAGTTAGTAAAGTAAAATTTAATAAACTTGTAAATCTACTTGATACAGCAAGATAGATTGCCTTAGTTACCTTTGCAGTATCATGGATTGAAGAAGCCTGAATGTCCCACATTGATAGCAATCAGCACCGCAATGCTGGTCGCCACAGCAAGCCATACCAATGTTGAATCTACGAAACCCAAGAACTTTCGATGAAACAACAAAATGTTGAAATTCAACAAACGGAATCAGGAGAGTGCGAGGGAGTAGTAGTACCTTTAGAATTACCCAACGCCCTATTAGCATCGTCGAGAGTCGATCCTTGTGTGGTAGGATTGCGTGCTTTTGGTATTGGAGATTCTAGGGAAGCAGACGACTCTGTAGCTTTTGAAGTAGCTGTTTCGGATGAGACTATACCCAGAAATTCCTCACTGACAAGTAAAGCTGCTAGCACATCCATGAAGGACTCTCTTTCTCCTCCACTAGGATAACCGCCAAACGTTTGTCCGTACAATGCGTCTGCCTGTTCAAACTCCGCGCTCTCATCGTCCGAAGCATCACCGTCAGTGAGTGCCTTCTCTATTGCATCTTCTTCATCTTCTACGTAGGCTTTGTACGTGAGGCGTAGCAACAACTCCCCGGATAGTTGCTTCCTGAAAAAATTCCACCCACCTCTTAAAGCTACGACCCTGTCGGTTGGCACTGTGTCCTGGAGGGAGCCAAGCTCGACCTGCTCATCAACCAAGATCATAAATGTTAGAAAGCAGGCCTAAGATTGATACTTCGGCTACCTAAAACCAACCCAAGAACAGAATTTGATAGTGTCCTTGGGCCTAAGAACCGATCGAATACTATCTATAGTCTTACCTCTCCACTGCCAACGGTGAGATCTGTGAAACCGATGGAGTCCTTCACTTGGATATATAATTTCTGTTTCCTTGGGTCTGCTACTAGGAGATGAAAATCCTGTAGACATGCCAACATAATTGTCAGTCAATGATCCAATGGTCGTATACTACATCGGTCGCTAAAATTAGCAGTTGGAATCAATGGATTACCTGATTCCATATAGGTTCTCCAGGAGCGCCTATGACCGTTGTCTGACTATTCTTCTTACTTCGAATTTCTTGATCACCAAGATTTAAAACAACAAATGGATCGGTTTTCCCTGTCCATCCAAAGAAACATACATTAAATGTCTCCAACTGCAAAAATTCTTGTATAACCATAAAACTACGATACAGGAAATGTGCGAAAGCAAATCGTAAGTATCTAAAACTTATGCATATACTTCATCCTTGACAATCAATAAAAAGAAATACCCCGGATAGCGAACTTCAGTTAAAGAACGTAAGATAATTATAAAAAAAAAGGGGGTAAATTGTTGAATACCGAATATAACATAAGCAAGTTTCCGAGCATCAACTACGGTCACTGATAGCTCCCCGACAAAATCCTTATTTCCTTCTTGAATATCTTCTGTTTTAAAATTGACTGGAACAGGGACAAGTGCTGTTCCCTTCTGGAAATCAAGAACAATCTTCTTTGGACGCACAAAAAGCCGAGGCAGATCTTCAGTTAACAGCTTTGTGAGAAAGCTAGTCATGAAAGGACGTAATTTAGAATTCTAGAGAATGTTATTGTCTATCGAAGCAGAATAAGGTTTGCAGGGAAAAAAAAAACTCATGCATGGAAGCAAAAAGTACACGCAGTTGATAAAACATCGTAAGGTAGGAGGAGAAAAGAAACAATTTATACCACATGAATGACACACACACAAACGAAGAATTGCAACACCATCCACCTATCGAAAATTATGAAGCTCAATTCAGATAGTAATCAATTCGAAATTGACAATAGTACTATATCGGCACCCTCCAATTTCCAAATGAAACATTCCACATTTCATGAGGGACGGATGTCAAAACAGCATCATCCTATATTCTATTCCCATCCCATTAGCTAACCTCACTGCCCAACCATTCGTGAGCACTAACCACTTTCCCTTGCAATAACTGCACAGTAAACGCAGCTTATCAATCAACAAAGTGTAGTTAACATGAACAGGAAGTTTCTGCTCAAGTATTTAACGATAAGTGTAAAGAAGTGAGTATCCAACATCGGCATGTCTCCAAGTATGGCCAACACAAACTTCCCTAAATAATTTTAGATCACTCTGCTTCCATCATTGTTTTTCAGATAGCCATGAAATCCACGGGCAAAAAACAATCAATAGATAGTACAGCATGTTGATTAATGGTTGTAATAAAATTATACATTGGTGGAAGCATTAGTTGCAAACCAAGCAAGTCAAATAAACAGTGGGAATTTACTTGAGTAGGCTCTAAATCCTATATTAGCAAATATGTGCATGAAGAAACTTTAATGTAATATGAGAATGAAGGTTGGGTATACGCACAGCGAGAGTACAGGAATTGCTGGAGGAGGATCAGCAAGTACATACATAAGAAAATAGAGATAGCGTTAGTAAGTAGAAAAGGCAAATCTAATGTTCAGATCACATCGGTGTAGATGTAGAAGGGGAATAATAAGTGGTACCAAATACACAAATGGATTAACATGTATATTATGACTGTTTTTTAGGATAGATGTTTGTCTATGTATGAGCAAATATCACATGGAGAAAGTATGACACAAGAGACCTTTGTTGCGATAAAGCCTAAACAAAAACCATCACTTACGAAATATCATGTCATTGTTCTGTGAAATGGACTATTAGACTTCCCTTTAACAAGCTGAGTAGTACAAACTTATGTATTTAAATGTATACTTTAATACCGTGCATGAATAACAAAATATCAAGACACGCTAACATTGTGGTTCCCTACATCATAAAAACAGTAGCTAGTAATAACACGGCAATACAGTAGAAGCAGAATTGCTAGTGACGTGAAAAGATTAAGAAAATTCAGTAAAATGAAAAGGCTACAAACCCATGAGATTGAACAGACGGAATGGGGACAGCTCAAACTTGATCTTCGGAAGGGAAACAAATGCCCATGATACAGCTCCTATCCATGGTTCAGTTGGTATTAATCTTAGCTTAACCCAAAGCTCTCCATCAATATCAAAATCTCGAATGCCGACAGGTACAACAATGGGAATGATCCCAAACTTTAATGTCAAAGACAACAACATCCTAGCACCACCCGTATAACGAAGTCCAATCTGATACCTGAATTTGGAAGAGAGATCTATTCTCAGTAATGAGATTCATTAAAAGAAAGTCAATCTTTCCATGTGTGATCTTTACTTCTATTTTGTTCTCTACTCTTATCATTGTTGCTTTAAATCTTCAATCGGATCTTCAATCGGACGGACAGGATATATAGGCATTTATCAAAAGTATGCAAGAGATGCCTTTTTCATACTTCAAATCAATAATTGACAAACCAAATGGTCATTATTTAGAGGTTTTGCTTCAGTCTACGTGCAATGTAACAGTATGACAATTGTATCAAATTGATTTGTTAAATTCTCTAGCACGATTTTATCTAGATATGATAAGGAAAGCTTACTGCAAATCATTCACACGTCGGGAAGTTCGCCTCTCGACGTTCCTCACAGACAGTGGTTCATCACCAAGTGAGAACTGCTTGATTTCAACTCTCTGCACATAGCTAGGCTTCTTAAGATTATCTATAACTGGCTGAAGCAGTCCAATGATCCAATTCTCGATCCCAGACCTATAAACCTTCCACAACTTCACTAAAACCATGTTCACCCATTCCACCGATTCTTTCCTCTGAAGGTCTTTCTCCAAGAACATAGAGAAGCTGGTCGGAACCTGAGGCCAGGTGCCATTTTCGACATCTCGTTGCGTCTTCTTCTTCCGCGAGGTCCAAACCTTGTCGAAGGCAACACCAACAAAGAAAAAGAACACAAAGAAACCAATGATGTTCTTGTTGATTGGGGGAGTAGGGATGGGATGAAGCACTCCCAGCTGCGTCCTCAACTTACCCACCAAGGGGTCTTCTTCGTAGCTGGCGAAGCCGGAGGCCAACTGCATCGATCGCGATGGCTCCGATTCCCCGTCGGCCAGCCCATTCTCCAGCTGCCTCGAAACCAAGATCTTATTAGTCTTGGAAGTCCTCTTGGCGGAGTTCAAGAAATCGACGTTCAATCTAGGGTTACTGTTCTCAGCGGAGGCAATGACCGCGCCGCATCTCCATCTCCGGGTACTCAGTAGGAGACGATGGAGTCCCTGGCTCCCGTCGCCTGACCTACAAGGGAAGAGAAGCCCGGCGCCGAAGCAAATATGCGGAAGGACCAAAAAATCCTGCGGCGGAGACATTCCAAGGGGAACGGGAGCTACACCCGATCCGATTCACGTCGGAGGAAGAGAAAGACATAGATTCCGGCACGAGTCGTCGGCGCAGACCATCCAAAAGCGTCAGCGGAGGAGGAGTCCTCGCCGGCGGTGGAGGTCGAGCGGTGGCGGATATGGCGATGGATTAGGCGGCGAGGAGGAACGAAATGCGTGGGGCGCGATTGGACGGTTCCTGGATCATGCGGCTGGGAAGCTCTTTTTCTAGAGCAGACTGGTTCAGCTGCCGGTTCAGCCATACGGCTTGACCGGTTCAGTTTGGTTTCTGATCTCCTCGATTACTGGCCTATAAACCGTATTGATGGCCGGTTCAATGAGCGGTTAAATTGTCCTTAAGCGAGCCACATTGTACATCAATTTTGACCGGGTTTATTTCGGTTCCGTGCCTTTTCAACCATCCGAGTTGATTCCGGTCCACGTCTCCGACCCACGTGGACTCAATTGGTGGTGTGGCCGACCAGGGTCGGTAGTGCTTTGTGCAACTAGTAAATATTCAATATTTTGAATTCTTTTATTCAATTCTATATGTATTTTAAAAAAATATCATATATAAAAAATTAAATAGAAACTATAATAATAATAATAATAAATATGAAAAAAATGCCACTAATGAAAGGGTTCTTTTGAGACTTTGGAAAGAAGAAACAATCTTCCCACGCTGTCTCATAGGTCAAAGAAAAGTATATGATTTCGATGAGGAAACGATCTTTATCATGTGTACCTTTCATTGGCTTCCTTGATACTTTGATAGGGTGATCTTTGTATAGGATCTCCTTGAGGATTCTTCCTTATGCTCACATTCATCAGGGGTAAAAAGTGTTGTAATGTAATTAAGATTATACTATAAGATTTATTATTTTATTTGATATAATTTTAAAATTGTAATATAATTTAAGCTCAATTATAAGATCCTCAATAGCACCAAGAGGAGCAATCTCAGCGGCTATCAGAGTATTGTGGCAAAAGATTGTAAAATTGTAATCCTACACAAAAATAATTTTGAATCAAAATTGGACCGGTTTCACTTGGAAAAGAAAATGTTCTATACTAACAGATTCAGGTCCATAACCATGGGTTCCAATGCACGAGATCTTGCAACACTTATCAATGAGGCCCTATCCATTAGTATTACACAGAAGAAATCAATTATAGAAACTAATCCAATTAGATCAGCTCTTCATAGACAAACTTGGGATTTGCGATCCCAGGTAATATCGGTTCAGGATCATGGGATCCTT
>JBBPFP011254262.1:0-22510 GCA_037974795.1 Kaempferia galanga
TGCTAATCATCACTCTAACTATCGAAACATAAAGAAACTTTATTATTTAATGTACTAAATAATTCAGTTAAAATTGTTCCCTTTATTTTACTAATTTTTTAATTGTATGAGTAAATATAATTTTAGTAACAAATATATCAAAAGATTCTTTACAAATATCTTCGAAAGGTCATTTAAATTCAAATGAAAGATGTTTTACTCCACTAGTAGAATTGAATAATTTGTAAACAATCTTTTAATCTATTACTGATAGGTAGAAGATGTTTTACTCCTACAAATTCAAATGATTCTCTTAATTTATTATCAGAATATAAAAATAAATTAGAATCACTACTTTCACTAGTAGAAATTTTAGAGAATTTTATTTGACCATGGTCACTTCTACCTATCGTTTCAATGACTCATATCATCTGTCGGTTTAGATTTTGTAAAACATATTATAGTACTTACATTTTACATGCAATTAAAGATGACAATGGGTCGAGTTCGGGTCCGATTCTATATTCTCCTGAAATTCGCTACAAAAATTTTTTGTTGCAGAATTCGTTGCTAATTTGGGACGATTTTTTTTTTTTTCATTGCTAAATTTGTTGTCAATTTGGGACGAAGATGGTATAGAATATCCAGTAGGTATACCCATACTCATACCCATTAAAAGATTAAATATCTTCTATATTTATAATTTTTTCTGTCCAATTATTATCATTCAACAAAAAAAAATTATCAACTAAAACATCTATTTATCGACTAAGACAATTAACTGCTTGCAATATCAAGCTCACCGCCTTCAACACTGCGATTAGCTTAATAGCTTCCGAGTGAAAAGAACTCGAGACCATTGTCGAGAGCAACCAGGAAAATTTGGCAAACTAAGTCAGTTCATTTCAATCATCCAGTTCAGAGATTTTGATAGGCGATTCATGTTGTTGGATGCTGAATGAATTCAGGAGCTTTTGGATTGATTTAGATGAAGAACTGTAGGAAAATTTGTAAACAAGTTTAATATTCGATCAATGTTTATTCATCTTCTATCATAAAATATAGAGCCGGCCAAACAATTTAAACTCTTTGGCTTAAACGGGTACTCGAGTGGGTTGCGGGTATAGAAAGATCAGGATGGAGTGGATTCGGATTGGCTCATAAGGAAACAAATTTGAAAAACTCAAAACACAAATACCTGTTTATTTATGCAATGATGAACTTTAATGAATTTGTAAGGATTTGTTTTTTTACTCTGTGATGAACTTATCCATCTAATCTGTGACCCATTTTGAGTTGGTTCCATAATCTGACAGTTCTAATAAATTATACACTTGTGAATAATTTATGAATAAAGTTATTTATTAATTTATTAAGATTATAATTATAACATATATTATTTATAATTATGAGTAATATTTTTGGTGCCAAAACACATGCCTTCATTTCCACAGTCACATCGCAGAATCGCACATCAACTCTCCTATAAATAGAGGAGCAGAGAGGAAGAGAGGTCTGCCACTCGCAAGCGGACGGCCTCATAGCCTTCACTCCCTCTCTGTCGCCGACTACTCTCCCCTTCCATCGTTCTATCCGGTCGGATCTGGGCCTTGATCGGCGCCGGTGATCCGATCCCGCTCCAGCCGCGGAGATCAACGCCCCCTTTCGCTGCGATGTCCCGGGGCAAGGAGCCAATGGGCGACTCTCCGACGCCGAATCTCGGTGGATCCAGCGATCTTCCCCTCTTATTGCCTCCCAGGCACAGCAAGCGGAAGCTCCTAGGCATGCTCAACTCCGGCAGCCTAACGCGACACGAGAGGAAGCGGATGGAGATGATGGGGACTAGAACGACGAGAACCCGCGATGCCCTCTTTAGGTCGACCGCCGTTGAGATGGGAAGGGAGTTCCCCCCTCCGGTTTCTGTCAGCCCCGGGGTAATGTTTCCAAGAATCCCTTATTTCTTGAAACATATCATCTGGTTTAAAGATTTTTTTCCTCCTGTAAAATTTTCTTTCCTACTGAAATCTTACTCGAGGAAGAAAAGTCCGATGCGTAGAGGATTTCTTTATCTCTAAGCCACTCAATTTGAGATCCGAACATAAATGACATACATATTTGAAAGTAATTAGATCTCACACATGTAATTCCTAATGAGTTTGATTAGTTTTAGGAATTACATGATGCATTTTTAGCTCATTATTTAGTTTTATTTGTAGCTGATCTTTTCTGACACTGCTTTATAGACTTTAGGATGTTTGCATAAGAATTGCTTAAATGGTTACCCTCTTTGGAAGTTTCGATATGTTAGCCATTAGGAAGCAGTTCTATACATATGTTTGGTTCATCTTGCTAAATTGAATTTCAATCTTTCTGACTGATTAAGTGAAATTCTGTTTGTTTCTGCTTCCTAAGCAGATTCTTGTAGCACTCTCAAAATTTTCAGAATTTTTGGGAAAAATATCAATTTTGTGTGGAAATTTGACTTGCTTTGCAAAAGATTTAATGATTGTATTTCTTTCGACGAAAACTGAAATAGCACATCGAAGATCTTTGTGCATTAAAATATCAACTTTGAAGCTAATTGGAAGATGATGTGGTCTTTAATACCTTTCCATCGGTTTTGTTACATGTCATGCAACCTAAACAAAATGAACTTTCATTTCTAGAGCATCATGGTTTTAGATTGTGTTCACCATGTTTTTCTTAAGTTAAATGCTTAGACTCTGGGCTGTCTTTTAGGTATCTTATAGACGGGTATTATTACACTTAAGCATCGAACCATTCAGTATCAACATTGCTCTCAATCGGTGTCTAAGAAAATGTTTTTCCACTTTCTTGTGTAGTGTCTCTTCTCGTTGCTTTCTTATTTTCATTTGGTTCCTTGGGATTTATCAAGATTTCAAAACCATGTATGATTCTCTCTTAAATTCTTTCAGTTAATGGTAACCACAACGGAAATACAACTAAATGTTTCAATGCTGCAGAAGAAGAAGAAGAAGAAGAAGAGCGATGAAGAATCCAGCGAACCAAGGCAGCAGCCAACACAAACATCCCCACGGTTAGCTGAACTGAAGGAATCCAAGGACAGACAAACGGAGCTCGGTGTCACCACCACAGGTTCAACACTGACCCAGATTGGCTCGAGTGAGGGAGTTGATCCGACTAATCCATGAAACATGGGCATGCATCCACACACCCTTCCAGCCGTCATTGCACCGCCAAATCCTAATTTCCATTTTACTAAAATTCACTATAAAATATATACAATTTAGAAACCTTAAGAAATAGAATGTTCTTTGGATTTACAAAATCAGGACACATAACAAAAAAGAAATAGAATGATTGAGTGGGCAATGAAAAAAAGAAAGAGAACCTTCACTACCAAGCACCTTTAACTAATTAACTTACAAACTATTCCAAGTTCTTGTGAACAAGTTTTAATTTTAACTTGTAAATTGTTCCATATTTAATTTTGAAGCATCAAAATTGAATAATTTGAACTCTTAGATATATTATTGAACTGTATCATAAATTTATTTACAAATTATTTTTAAACTTAGTTCACCTCCATCTTCTACGTCTTTCCAAGTAAATATGAGATATTAAATATGTTTTATTTAGTTCCTAAATTTTATCATTTTTTTTAATGGTTATACCTCACGTTTTGAATATTTTAATTTTTCTCGCTAGTGTGATTCCCTTTTAAATTGAAAACTTTGGGGGTTTGTTGATATTTTTAAACTACGAGTGGCGAAACAGAAATTGTCATCTGTCCTTTCCTTTCATCCATCCATCCATCCATCCATCCATATAAACGCAACACGAAAGCGTTATATGAAACGGGACGGGGTCGCCCGCATCTGTCGTGGCGAGGTGAGGATCGAAGCAACAACGGCTGGCCACGGCTCTGACGCCGCTGTTTCACTTCATCCATTCTGGACCCAGGAACTCGATCTTGCCACAGGCGCGAACCAGGATTCGAATCTCCAAATATTTTGGAGGTCGAGGCTACTCTAGTTAACGTAGTAGAAAAGTTAATAATACAACTTTTGATCAAGTGCAAGCAATCCTTTTTAATTAACAACTATGCAACAAACACGTCAAGTGAAATAAAAATGATACGATAAGAAATTTTCAAATACACTTGCGACATTCAAAAGTAAATTCACAAAAATGATTGCAAAATGCAAGATTTTCCAGAAACAAGCTTCCTTGGATTAATTGAATACGCAAGCCAGTAAAAAGAAATCCACAAAACGGTGAAGAAAACAAGATCAAGTGAGATAGTTGGAGCTTATTTACTTGAGTAAGTGGTATTGTTACCAGACATTTCACCCACCTCTGGATGGAGAAATTTTATGTAGTATTTTGATCCGCGTGAAAGATTGATTCTTTTCCTTCGTTCTGATGGAATAGACTCGATGGCGCACTCGGAGAAGCCGCGTCGAACAAACCTGAAACAATCATCGAAATCAATTGAATGATGAAAGAAAAGAATAAAAAATACTGAACAAAACTTTCCCCAAAAGAAATGGAGGTTGAATTAGCATACCAGTCTGCTGCACGAGTTGTGAGCAGGAAAAGTCTCTCCAATCCAAGTGACGATGCTTTCTTCTCAATGTAATCTGGTTAATCATTAAACAAAATCTATTGATGATGCGAATTAATGAATAGCAAATCTGAAGTCCCAGACAGCATGCTCTTTAGTGCAATGCAGTCCGGTATCTACAAGAGAGTTTGAGCTTTACCAAGCAATTTATCTCCTTGTCCATGTCCACGGCATTCTGGAGAGACTGCCATAGCAGCTACCTCGCCGCACTTTTCCTCAGAGAAAGGAAAAAGAGCAGCACATGCGATAACTGAACCATCTCTTTCAACGATGATGAAGGATTCCAAGGAACTGAGCAGCTGAGATTAGAGATTCCATTAATACTCAACGGATTTTACATGTTATTATACAGGCATAAGAATGATGGAAAAAAAAAAGACGATGTTACAATCGCTCTCACCTCTTCATCAGCCCTTTGAATCAAGGAACCTGATTCAACCATGGGCTGGAGAAGCAGTTTTATACCAGGAAGATCTGCTTCTGTAGCCATCCTTGTTCCCTCATAGACATCGCTATCATTTAAATAAAAAGTGGAACAGCCAGTTAATTTCAAAGATAAAACTAAAGAAGTAACATGACTACACACCTAGCCACCATAGTTCCGACTCCATCTCTTGAGAATAATTCGAGAAGCAAGGCTCCTCCAAGAGTGCCATCAATCAAATGAACTCTCTGAACTCCACCCTGGCCAGAAAAGGAAGAAAGGAATTAATGTGAAGTTGGTTTTGCAAATCAAAAAAGGTCTATCCGAAAAAAGAAATGAACATTGATTGTCATGAATCAGTATTATAGTGCATTCAGCCACTCTTTAAAGTTCTCATGATGGATCATTACCTTGCACACAAATGCTGCTGCAGCTAATTCTGAGAGATAGCCATTTAATCTGCTCAGACGTTCTTGACCACCGATAGCAAATCCTTGTCCCTTTCCATTATCAAACCCAATACCATTCTGAAACTTCGCATGGAAGCTCTCATCCTTCCATGATATCATGCCATTTATCTTTGAATGAAGATTTTCAGAAGAATTGATATCTTCACCTACGCATTTGACATAATTTGCAGCTGTCTCACTCTGCTTAGCTCTTTTTCTAATTAACAAGTCAGCATCTCGAAGGGTCATGAAACGTATTTGTCGCCCATTCTTATCAAGTATCTGACCGTCTACAATGCAGATCAATTTGTCTGCTTCAATAGCTAAAGCACAAGCAGTGGCAACTTCATAAGTGCTGTAAATAAAGTTGTAAGTTAAGATAAACACAAATAATTACATGAATTTTCAGAATAAAAATAAACAAAATATTTATGTATAAGTAAAAAAAACTAGTGTGAATGGCCAGATTGGAATGGCCAAAAGCAATTCTGAAAAATGTCCAGCACTCAGTTGGATCTATGTTCAGGATCAAAGCTATCGCAACCAACCCACAGTAGAGATAAACATTTGATGAATCAGTTTGTCAAGAATGTTTGGGATCAATTTAGTGTCTGATAAACATGGATGAATCACTTTGTAGATTAAACTTTAACTGAACTATTAAACTTTGTTGAACTTGATATGCAAACCTACTATACTGATTCACCAACTAGAACTGTTATTGGAACTTGTGATATTAGTCTCCATCTCTTCCATTCTTTTCAAACTATGCAAGAATACTGATTATCACAAGTAACCATGCAAGATGTATTCTTAGTTTATATTAGGACATTAAGCATTTAGTTCATTTCCTAGAAGGAGATAAATGATACTGAAACCAGGGTGCACATCATGAAGATTCAATTGTGACGCGTCTCGATGTCAAGCAAACGATGATCAACATACTTGCAATTTAAGACTTCGCCTGTACTGGAATAGCCCATATTGCTGACGATAACTATATCACTGTTCAATCTTTCTTTTATACTAGAGACATCTATCCTTTTTACTTCACCAGTTGATCCATAGTCAATACCTCCGACAACTCCCCTACGCTGCAACCAAATTAGAAAACAAAGATTAGCCCATTTTAGTCGTCCAAAAATCATGGCAACATAGAGTAGGAATTTCGGTACTATTTAACAGCTTGTGAATCCTAGGACAGGTTATTTAACCAAACACCCATGAAAGATTGGAAGATAACATTTACAATGATGTAACATATTCAGTTACAGGTAGATTCTGTTTTATTAGTGAGAAATGAGCACCTTAGCTGCAAGAAAGTTTCCTCCAGACACCCCAACGCCAAGTTCATGAAAACGACTATGATCACCATGTCGGCGAAGATTAAGTATAGGGGGTCCTGGAGAAAGCTTTGCTTCAATCACTAGACGAATCCTCCCAGCAGCTTGCATAGCTGCTTCTAATGAATCAGAATCAGTTATTCGATATGGCCCAACGTACTTACCCTTGCTTCCTAAGGAGACCAATATGTATATATGACAAGTTAGAAAATATCACAGTAGAATAAAGAAAAGATGGCAAAAGATAATTGCAGAACCATTTATCAATGACAATCAAAATTTGATCATATAATTGAAACAAAGTTATTTGATTCAGAGCATGTTCCTAAATTTTCAGAATGTCATAATTAGTTCAGTCTGGACAAGAACTAGTATTGGAGAAGCTAAGACAAGCTTTTATTAGAATAGTGCAGTTACTAAAAAGATGCCAGTACAACGGTTTTAAATTCTAAGAAACAAAAGTTTCAAGCAGATATGCATCTAATGAATAATGCAAATCAGGTTCGTTGGGTCATTAGCCAACAACTATAATCCAGTGAAAGATTTGAGATAAAACTGATTCAAGATCATGCCCACCTTTTTCTTCCAACACCCTATCAATGAAAACATGGGTTCCAGGTACAAGAACAAATTTGATGCCCAGACCATGAAGGAGTGATATGTCCTGTATGAACATGAGAAATATTGAGGTTCACATTAGCTAATGCCAGCAAAGGTAATCTGCATCTAAGAAACAAAGCAGTACAAGTTAAATGGTAATCAAATTCATTCAGCAAAAACATATATTAAAAGTTCAAAAAAAGAAATAAGTTAGCATTACATCTTATTGCATGCCATGCTAATGCTAAGTACCAAATTATTATTCTGAAGAGACCTGAACTAAACAAAACTCCAACAAGTCAATTCTAAAAGGGTTCTGTCCATCAATGTTACTTCATGCTTGAGAATGAGTATCAAACATGAGTAAGCATCTAAGCATTCAACATGGTTATTTCTAAAAAAAAATAAAGAAAAAAACTTACATGTGGTGAATGAGGGTACCAATATCCAAGACATGTCAAACTATCAGTGTCATGCTCTAATATGAAGAGCCTGAATATTAAAGCTATTCATAAAGTCAACACAAAGATCAAACGCAAGATTTTCGTGATGGAATGTACTGGACAAGCTAATAAAACTGATCCCTTAAGAACTGAGGACAAAATGTTGTATTGTAAGTAGAGGAGTGAACTTAGGTCAGCCATACTACAAACGTCATAATGTTACTCCTATATAGTTAAATGTGCATAGTTAGAGGAGAAATAGAATTACCACAAGAGTCATATGTCATTACTCTCTGAAACATAGTATTCATGATTAACAATTAACTCATTCATTAAAGAAAGACCCAAAATATATGTTTACAACATCTATCTACTCCATATTTTCCAAGATTCTGTAATAATTATAAACTCATTCATTAAAGAATGATCCCAAACGCATGTTTCCAACATCTATCGACTCAATACTTTCCAATATTTTGAAGTACGTAGGCTTATCAGTGCTTCATTTTTCACATTCATAAAATTCAAATTCATGACAAAATAGTTGCTCAATTAATGTGCAGCATGTATGTTTTGGAGAAAAATAAACCACAAAGACAGCGCAGAGCTGAGGAAATCAAACTATTAGGCACATAATAGCACACAGCTGTTACTTCTTTATGTAATCATTAGTTTATAAAAAATTTATAATACCAATTCTAAAAACTTTGAAAAACTCTAGATCAAAGAGCTATGTTTGTCCATTCATCTGAACAAAAGAAGACACATGTTATCGGGCTTCATTATTCTTCAAGTAACCATAACAATGATAATGACATAACGAAAAAGCCCTCAACATGACTTCTTAAAGATCTGATTGCAATAGGTGTATCAAAACAAAATCAATCGTTTCACAGTACGATTGTATCTACCAACAACATTTTGAAACCATAAAAGCTCGAAATCGAATCTTACCTGTAGGATGCTATCCAAATACGGGCTATCCACGATTTCCCCAGAAATCACGACGACGAAGGTGCTTCCCCTGTGCCCCCTGATGTAAGGCCAGGCCCCGCGGAACCACCCGACAAACTGATCGTTATCCACAAGGGGTCGAATTCCACAGATTCCGTTTTCGTAATCCGGATCGGAGCTGACGCAGGAGACCGAGAGGGCTCGGCGACGAACCTGGTAGCGCCGCCCGGGCCAGACGCTGAGCGGGAGCAGACGCGAGGAGGGCTTGGAGCATGGAGGGTCCCCGGCGAAGAGGAAAGATATCCGGGGATTCAAGAACGAAGCAGCCATGTAGATCGGAGCGCAAGGTCGGCGACGATGACCGGAAAACTCTAGAAGCCGAGACGGTGATGGGGAAAAGCGAGTCAAGGTCTATAAATAGATTCGAGCGTATCCCCGCTCCCGGCTCAAATCGGTTGGAACCCAAACCGGGCCGTTGGCGAGCGAGCGGATCTCAGACTTATCCTTTTGAAAGGGAGATTACCCTCTAATTTCTTACTTAATCTTAATAGTCAATTAAGTGAGGCAAGTCATTCAATACTGAGGAGCATCAATCAATCCATTTCATAAATACGAAAGTCAATAAGTCATTTCATTTTTTTTAGCTCAATTATTTGGGAAACAAACACTCACCTTAGTCAATTAAAGATTTCAATTAAACTATTCATTCTTAATAATTTAAAATTAATTTTTCACTAATTTGTAGTAAAAAAATTAATCATCAATTTTGAAATTAATATTATTTTTCTTTAGCAACTTTAATAAAACTATTTTGCTTTTTGATATAATTAAGACAAATGGATATATATAATTGGCATATTCATATTATTACCGTAAAGTACCAATAATTGAGCGGAAACTTATAATTTAAATTTAAATAATTGATCAAAATGATCCATAAATAGCCCAACACGCTCGTAGGTTCTTCCAAGCACACCATGGTCAACCAAAGGCTTCGCTTCTTGCTCATTTTTCTTCTGTTCTTCTGTTTCTCTTCGCATGCTATGGAAGTAGAGGTAGTCTCCTTCAACAAGCAAGAGAGTAAGAAAACTATATATATTATACCTTTTAGTTTTTTTTTCTAGCGTCATACGATCGCAAGTCGATGGGCGTTTAGCATGTGCGATTTTATCATAGTGTTTTTCATGTTTTGTCTTGGTTTTTCAATGAATTATTTGACATATTCCAATCTTCTCTCTGTGTTTGATATTTGATGGTGTTTAGGACATGTGAAGGTGCTAGAATCACTCGGGATCAAGTGCGAGTGTTGTGACGAGAAGGAATGCAAGAGCAATTGGGCGTCGGCGTGCAAAAAGTTAGAGTGCCGCAACATGAAGTTTTTATGATAGTTTTGAGAAAATATACAGAAAAGGGGGAATTTCTTATGATCTTCATGTTTGTAAAGTTGTGTTCACTGTAATGTTTATTTATTTGAAACTATATTTATAAGTTTTATAATTAATGTTGTTCTCCTAAAAATGGAAAAGATTATCATCAAATGCCATTAGTTTGGGGTCGTTCTTACTGCATTATAATTAGAGTTAGGATGGATGTTAAGGGTGAGGCCATAGTTGACTTAAATTTATTGCTTGTTCAAGATTGGAGAGCTTGACGCGGACTCACATGGAAGAAAAGTCAATCAATTAATTTGTAATTATCAATTTAACATCGACATAATATATGATTAGAATTATCTCGTGGAGTGGCGGTTTGATACGATGTGTGTATTACAAGGTGAACTCATTGAGTATGTTAGTATTCAGTTCTTATAATTTAATTAATAAAAAAATAAACTTGTCATCAAAATAAGTTAAAAGATACAAATAGATCCTAACAAATAATCCATATCACAAATAATTTAAACTCCTCGTGTATTCCTAAATAAGATTCAAATTCTTATTGCCTAACAAGTCCATCCCACCGCTTACGTTGGCACTATAACCCCCAAGGTAACATAGACTCTCACTTTGATAACAAAAAACTGAAATCTACCATCCTAAAGTCCTACGTATTAGGCCCCACGATCATCTATCTACGAGAAAATAAATTGAAAAGTTATAATTGGCAACCGTAGAAAGTACTTGTTTTTTCTCGACTTTGTAACTCTTACTTTATAATAGTAAATCTACCACGTACTAGCTAACTAAACCTTGCCTAGGGGAATCATAGACTCTCACTTAATACATATTACAATGGGTAAGATCAAGGAAGAGTTGATGATGACGAATTTATGAAGGCCCAATAATTGATAAGGAAAAATATAAATAATAAATTTCGAAACAAGCATTTTTTCACATACCAACTCATGGATAAATTAACTCGTGGATAAATTGGTTCATTTCCCCACCTCTACGACCTTTATCCTTGGCCGTCCCACTTTTCTTGAGCATCTCAGTGGAAATAAACAGAGCCTAAAAATACAGGACAACAAGAGAAACATATTTTAAAAAGTGGAATATTTTTATAGAATGAAAAAACAGAGAAGCACAAAAAATAAATAATTAGACGTTCAACATGCGACCCGCAAATGTGTAATATACCAAGGAAAGCATGGAAAACAACATCATAGTATTTGGTGTTAGAATTACCAGGGAAAAAATGTGTGGCAAAAGAAATTGTTTATAACAAGAAAAAAAATTATAACACCGAATTCAGCATAATATATGTGAGTGGTGAAGTGAATGAATATAAGATGTCGCAGTGTGATTCTCCTTCACCCAGATTGGTATTTTGATAAGTTCCAATGTTGGATCAACACACGCCTCGATGCTTTGCCTGAAAAAAAAGGATGAAAAGAAAATAGTTTTGAATTCAAAGGAAATAATGCATGTTCAGAGTACTTCTTACTGTGCTTATTATGTTTAATTTATAAGAATATCATAAAGAATAAATAATGAATAGTCTTTACAATAATAAAATAATATTATATGAATAATAAATCCCACTCATTTAGCTCGTACTAATTGACGGTTCCAATATTGGGCCCAACTAACATGACTAACTTGTCTGCTACCAAATCTATTTGGTCGATCCAATCCATCTAGCTTGACTCGCTTAGCTTGTCTACATAATCACACTGCCTAATTCTATCAACTCACTTTACTTTGGTCCATACTATATATCTTATCTTTTAGAGAGTTGCATATAGTAAGAATAAGTGATTTTTAAAGAGCGAGAATAGTAAAGGATAGCTATTTTTAATGATTGGGAATTACAACTCCATTGAGTTTTTATATTTGGAGTTCGTAGGAAATAGATTATAGCTATTCTAATGAACCAAACAAATAAAAAGAATAGTACTTAGATTAGGTTAAGCTTGTTTAGCTAATTGATATCGAGAAGGATATACCTAGGCTAGGTGAAGCTTGCTTGTTGAGGTTAAGTTAAGCTTGTTTAGTGAGTCCAGTGATTCTTTTCTTTTAGTGGAAGCAGATCAATTTTGCTTCCGGCTTATAGTTTAACTGATTGAACTGGCAAGTTCAAATATTGAACTAAAACAAACACGACATTCAATTAAATTAATTCAGAACCAGAACAATCAATGCTAGGGAAGATTTGACATCTCAAAACAGATTAGTAAAAAGGGAATATCATTTTTTTGAGATAGATTATATTCAGGTCTAGAAGTCCAATCTGGAAACCTGAATGGATCTGACTCAACCAAACCTGATCCAAATGAACCTGATGCAACCTCAACAAAAAAAAAATCAGGGTCGGATTTTTTCATATAGCTGTGGATATCAAGGTTCAACTTTTTTAAATACCCGAATCAATTCAGATTAGATTGGATTTTATATATAATTCAACACCTACATACTCAGTTTCACCATCTTCATTTCCCAGACAAGCAGATAGGGAAACAGGTAAAGGCAGGAAATGAAAAAAGAAAACTACTGGCTACCAGCTAGGCATGTTGGCATGTCATATTAGAACATGATTAGAAAAGTAATTTTGTTTACGATGTTTTTAAACTTAATATGAATATTTTAAGCTTTGCTCACCTTTACGAATGAAACAGGTTTCCGAGAGATAAATTCTTCTCCCGTGCAGTTTGAATCCTTAATGCAGGTGCATGAACTGTTATAGGCATAACCCATTCGCCTTTTTCTCTCTCCTCCACGAGAAGAGGATGCTCATACCTGCAATTCGGTTAAGATTAATTGTATTCTAAGAAATCAGGAGGATGGATTTTGTATATAGAATTATAATTTCATCAAAAATGTCTAGTCAGCTGAGGATATTGTATTTCTTGGAACAGAACAAATACAAGTTGAAAAAAAAGATGTATGACATCATATGGATGGTTGATAATCCTGAAAATTTCGAACCACAAAGGAATCCAAAACTATCGATGGAAAATTTTAACTTTATTCATGGGAAACTATAATATGCATCTACGTTGATATGCACAAACTGAGCAGCAAACAATGAAAGGAATTGAATAAGTAATAGAAGGCTATGGTTGCAATTGTTCTGGCTACATGACAATATAAATGTTATGTTGTGGCATTACCTAGTTAAATCCAAATCCTTGGGGGTGGTGAAAAACTCAAAGCGAAGCGACCACTGCACGGACACCTTTGGTGTCGAGAAGGACATTGGCCCATCGATAGGAATTGAGAAGAGAAAGCTTGTCTGAACCAAATCAGCAACTACCTCCTGATGCTCACTCAGTATCTGCATGTTTGAATTCATACATCCAGCAGATAGAACAAACAAATAACCAGAATGGTGTGAATCTAACATGAGTATAACAGTGTTTAGCACAAAAGCTAATGCATATGATTCTTATTCAAGATTACTCTAACTATTATTCCATTGTACTTGAAAAGGGTAATTAAAACTACACGTCTACACCTATCCTTGATGAATGGCAAATAAAAATAATTTAAAATTTCAATCACATGCAGTAAGCAAGCAACTCGCGATCCGCAAAAGGCCTCAAAGTCTCAATCACTTACCAGGAAGCAAACTGTAAAAATAAGTTTGTAATAGGCATACAAAGACGTTAACTTTTTTAGGAGGAGACTTCTTTGATACAATTGCATTATTGTATTCCTCATAGCTAATGGAATCCACCAACTAACTAAGGTTTTGATTGATTGGTTGGAAAATTTTCTTAAAAAATAAAAGTTAAAAATTAAAAAGAATTATTCTTTTTGACACATTTGAATTAATAGTGGTGAATGATATGATAAATATCTTTCCTTTTAAATTTTTAATGACTTTATTTTATTTTCAAAATACTACAAGCAGAAATAAAAAATTTGCACAAATCAAAGAAGGCCAACATTTTCCATCCTACAAAATCTTTGCATTTCATCTGATTATCTCATCCTACAAAATATTATTTTGGATTGGCTACATGGATCTAACCGAGTCAAATAATTCTATGCAAGCCTTTAGCATTGAGTGCTAAATACTATAACGGATAAGAGGAAAGAGGTTCAATTTTTTTCAGAAATTTGTATAAAAATACTAAAGAAAGATCCTTGGTTTCGTTGCAAACAAAAGTTTCTAATAAGTATGAATGACCATAGCCATTCAGAAAACTAGCATTTAAGCAACTTGGAATAATCAATCATTGACAGGTAATAATCAACCAATTGTATGATTTACATATCCAAAATTACTCCTAGAAGAAATACCTTTATAATTGTCGGTGAGCTCCTCCTCGAAGGATGAACAAAACGTTGGTTGATTGTTTCTGCAATCTCCAAAGTTATTGCAACCTGGAAATGCTCATCGATTAGACATGACACTTATTGAAAAAGATAAAATTGACGGAAAAAATATACAGACCTCAAGGCAACTTCTAATTCCTCCATGGAAGAAAGTAAGAGTGCCACCAATCTGTTGAGAGATTATATTTTTTTTAATCATTAGAAATATCAACTATAGAACCCACTGAAAATTTACCTACCATGTCACCAAAGTAATACGTTGAATTGGTGTTTTTTGGAGAAAATCTAAGCAAAATTTGGTCATCAATTCTGATATTGTAAGACCTTCCATGAACAAAGCCTTCTGCTGCACGAAATGGATGTTGGAGATTACTTACCATCAACTGAAATTCAAGAAAAAAATTAGAAAAACTTACACAACGAAGGTTCAACAGGTTTAGGTGTATGAGGTAATGTTGTATCATTTTTATGGAGCTCAAAATCTTGATAGCTTCTTTGCATACTAGAAGAGGGAGTATATGAAGCATCATTTGGCTTATCTTGCGGTGAAATAATACCTGTTGGAATGATAACCTTCATCAAAAATTTGTATATTTAAAAAATCATGCTCTACTAATATGAAAGGAAAATGATGGTTAATGGTAGACAGCAACTATACACCCAAGGCATATGGACAGGATTCAAATATGAAGCAATGAAGCTTGTACAACATAAAAATGTTAGTAATTCATTAATGTTTTTTTGGTACATGAAGAACAAAAGGTTCCCCAATCAAACAAAAATTCCCATTTTGCTAGCCTATTCTTAGCATAATTTTTGTTCCCAACATACAAGGGGAAAAAAAAAAAGAAGAAATGAAAGATAAACAAGAAAGTGTAAAGTATCTGAGAAAACAACTCTGGCAACTGTTGAAGATATATGGATACCTTCACCAGAATCATCCATGACCTCTGCCACAGAAAGCTGAGTAAGAGGTACATAGGAGGGAACTGTACGTTGAGATTGTAATTGATGAAAATCATTGTTAGACAGCCTTGATGCATTTGATTGCAAGGACAAAGTGCGATAAGGCAGATCAGTGTTTCCTCTGTTGGGATTGTAGGAGGAAATGGAAGAAACTTCATCCTTTGAGCTATCATACCCTTCTTCCACCAAATCTATATTTTCATTGGCCCGAATCTGCAAAAGGATAGAGCTTTTAAAAAAACGACCAAAAATTATTAAGTTTCGTGATACCTGTGTATTTGAAACCCATCTTCCCAAGGACTTTGAGTAAGACAGATAGCACAAAAAGTATTGATAGATTTGAGCCGCCTATTAAAATTTTATGATTTTTTTGGAAAAGGTCACTTCTTGCTTAACCAGGGGAAAGACCCCTTTGATTTTTATAAATTTTCAAAATAAATAAAATATTCTGCAGATAACCACCTCTTTTAAGATTCAAGAAAAGGGAAATTCTACAAAATTTTGTCAAATAATCCCCACCAAAGGAGAGAAAATATCATGATAAAAACTTTATCAAAAACACTATTTAGAATCTTTATGAGTGGCTTTGTTGCAGAAATAATTGCCAACCTAAAAAGGCAGAACAAAGTCATTATTTCACTCTAAATAGGAGCATGATGTTAGAGAAAGAGGATGGTTAGACCTCCAAAATAACAAACTGATACCTTTTTACTTTTTTTTCTTTTTGCCAAGACTAGTGCAAAGAGTAAATATATTAGAAAGTTATGTGCTCTTTGTATGACTAAAAATGCATACCCATTCAGCATCTGCATCTTTCTCTTTCCAAAATATATCCAACTGATCAGGTGCATTTGGTAGTTCTCCTGAGATTCAAATATCATTTTGATCATTGTCTGCTGCTGCCATTAACCGAATCAAATAAAATTGGAATTACATGTGAATATGTTTTATGGGATATAAAACCAACCAACCTATTAAGGTCATACCACACACAGTTATAGAACATAAAATCCTGAATGCACACGAAATGCTCATGACCGCTTGATATAATCTTAGGTCTATTGCATGAGTTAAATGAAAGAGACATAAAAAAAACAACAGATACATGTAGACTTGCTATAATGACAAGTGTGTGAATAAGTTTTCTGTTTCAACATTTCAAATCGGTACGCAGAGATTTCAAATTGGTACATAGAGATTGGATCTTAGGGTTATCCACATGTTGCTTTTGCTTCTAAGTTTGGTTCGAGTATAAATTAAGTGATCTAAAATACAATATATTCCCAATGATCAAATTTCAAATGAAAACTCGTAATATAAGGGAATGGTAAATGCCTTTGGTAGTATACATGTGCATGAGCTTTTAACATTTTCTTCCTATAAAGTATAAACCAAGGAATGCATAGGCAGTAAAGTCATTTCACAGAATATATTATAAACCTGAACATAAGACTTGTTACTCTTAAACTGATCTTTGAATAAACACAACAAAAATGAGGAAATAGTAAAATTATTTTGTTTTCTAGTCAACTGTTGAGCAAGATAACATAAGACCTAGGCCTCCTAGAATGATCTTTGAACGAACACAACAAAAAAAACAAGGAAATTATTTTGTATTCTAGTTAATTGCAGAGCAAGATAAGTGCTAATCAAAAAGGATAGCAACTAGAAAACAGTGAGAACATCTCACTAGTTAGAATGAACCAGTATCAAGAAAAAAGACATGTTGTGTCACCTTCTTGAGTTAAACAGTTGTTGTTCTTCTGTGAAATCACCATCTGCAATGGAGCTTTAGCTTCCTGCAAAATTGATGTGCCCCAAAATATACATCATTAGGCAAAACCAGGTTAATCAGTCTGCTGACTTGTGCTTGAATTTGGCAATTGCAGTTTTATCTGTAAACAAGATAGTTGAATCATCTAAACATTATTAACAGTATGGTGGTGATCCAATGGCAGCATATGCAGCCAGACACAAACAAGCTAACATCAAAGAATTGGACAATTAGTCTTCTAGCTTTAGTTGCACTAAAACGTGTTAAAAGTTTACCATTCTTACCCGAACAAAATAGTATAAAGATTTCCTTTCAGTTTTACCTTTCCATTAAAGACACAATTGCTACCTTAAGGCCAAAGATATAATTCTCTTGTGAAAACATAACCATATGTGTTAACAAAAAGTTTGGCTGACTTAAAAGGACACCTAATGTCCAGTTGTCTCAATTGATTGCAGTTCCTAGACAAACTAGGATTAACGTAACAAACATGCTCCTTATAATCTCTTTGAATGGTGCCACATGATGAGACTAGCAATTAAGGATGGCTATTTCCCCGAATCTAATGGGAAATCCGATATCCGACCCGAATGGAGGAGGGTATGGAGGGAATTTTGAGACCTAATTAAATAATTAGTTATTGGGTATATGGGTATTTTCGGGTTCAGGTATGGAGGAGGATGTGGTAAAATCCTACCCATACCATGCCCGATATATATAATACTATAACTCAATCCCTAAACCCTAAAGGTAAAATCTTATTGGCATAACCAGGAGCTTAAAAAAATGATGCATGCTCGTCCCGGATGAATTTAAAAAAAAAAAAAAAGAATTGTAGGTAGTAATAGGATGATGGGTGGGGTATGGATACCCAATCTTCCAACGGGTATGGGGATTTAATAAATGGGGATCGAAGGCACAAATTGATGACTGACAATCTTAGAAGACAAGAGAAGACAAAAGGATAGATAAAAAAATGTTGAACCAGCTAACACCAAACCACCCCACAGTAGTTTTCCATCGGCCGCCATAGTAAATCGGGAAGCACCTACGACGAACAACCCAAAAGCTCAACATCCCATAGTTGTGCGCCCCATTTAGAGGAAAAAATATGCAAATGCATCATAACTGGGGATCGAACCGCGGGTGCCTGGGTGACAACTTAACGCCCTTCTATTGCGCCATAGCCTCGAAGCGACAGTAGGATGATAGATGATGGATAAAGTTGCTTTCAATGCTAACTGATTGTACCAGAAAACAAGAGGAGATGAAGGAGCATAGAGGAAAGTAGAATCCAGATAGATACTTTTAGTATTGCCATAATGTAGTTTTTCTAGATGAAAATGAGTATCCCAGAAAGGGATTCACTTCCACAGCAAATCTTAACAAAAAAGAGTTGCAAAGCAAAGATATGTCAAGGATTGATCATTGAAGCGTATCGTCAGAACACATTCCAACAAAATTTTCAGTGCACGATTATGTTTTGAGCACCTGAGTTGTAAGGTGTAAGTTCTTACTTTTTATTCAATATAGGACCACGCTATTGAGCAAAATTTAAGGATAAGGAGATAAAATAAAGGACTAATGATGTGAAAGCAAAAACATTTAGGAAGGAAAAAAAAAGAAATCAGCACAGTACCAGATGTAAAATAAGTCCATCCATACTGTTCCTCAAGCAAAAGCATCATAGCCTCAACCAAATGAATCAGTTGAGGATAGGTGGCTTTTATCAAAGGTGTAGCAATCCAAAATATACAATTGTCATAATGAAATAGGAGAGAATATAAGTGTGGACTGGTAATAATCAGTTTTCATATAAATTATAATAATTTAATTAAAAATAACAAGATAAGAAGCATTCATCCAATGAAATTTTTCACTATACAAGTAAGTTCTAGATTTCGAAACTAACCACTTGAATTGAATCATATGTTAAGCCTGCACTATGATCATTGTTCTCCAATCCAAGCCACCTTCCAGAAATAGCAACTCTGACATAATAAATATATCGAATGCTTACACCCCTGTAAGATGGTGGCAAAATCTGTGGCAGCTCAATACGTACCATATCTGCATAAGTTGTTTAACAATCCAACAGGAAAGAAAATATTTTATGATTCTTATTATTCAAATGAAATATATAGAATTCCTCTACTTCCAAAAATAGACCGAGGGGAGGGAGAGGAAGAGGGAGAACTTAGTGTCATTGTTTTTGTCAAATGATTTTTCACAATAAAAGCTCATCGAAAGAATTAGACTTGGTAGTACATCTTAATGTCTTTGTTAAGTGAAATGTTAGCCTCATTGATCAGTATTTTTTTTCATTGTAGCAACTTTTGATGGACAAAGGTGCATGGATGCATGCAGCAAATAAGTTTTATGGAAAAAGTTACAAGGTAAATGCATCAGACAACTTGTGCCAGATATGATTAAAAACTGTGGAAACACAAAGAGGTGGAGGAACTTATGGATATCAAATTGCAATGCAGCTTGAAAATTGTCCAAATGTTTTACAAATTGTATCATTGAGCTCTGAGAACTAGAGCAATCTCATAAAGTATTATACACGTGAATTGTTAGCTTTCCTTGCTCTCATTATGTTTGTCGTTAGTTCTCAATTATTTGGAGATAGCTTGCAGAAGGTTCTCACAGTTCGTAGACTAACACATCATAAATGAACTCACACAGACATGAATGGACTAGTGAAACTAGTTTATTATTTCTCCTACCATCCTGTATCTAGAAAGAGAAGACAGATATATGGGAAAATTTTGTTCCAACTAAAATATCACTCAGGATAGGAGAGCTGAAAATTAAATTGATCATAAAAGTATTACCAAGAAAGAAAATAACAAAACCATTCCACATAATATTGCTTTCAATTTCAAGTATCTCAAAAATGGCAACAACTCAGACACACTAATACAGGTCAAACAATAGAAGCAACACATCAATAATTCATATTTGTCTGCAGTTGCATCTATGTAGAAAATTTAAAATCCTGCACAGATTGCAAAAGAACTGCTTACATGTTTTGCTACACCCAGAAGGTATCATCACCTTTGAAACAATTGTTGGTGCAGTGCAGTCAAGAAACAAACGTTCACCTGTAAAACAGTAGGTCAAACATTAAGTAAATAGCCATTCTTCATAGATGCATGAAGCACACGTAATAGTAATAAAAACATACTTGTTCTCTACTTAGGACAAAATATTGATTTATGTACCAAAACATCTAAAGAATGGCTGCCAACAAACTTCAGAAATCATTGAGATCAATAAAATTATTGGATGTCTGCTAAATTTAAACAGTCTTCGAGAATAATCTCACGAAAAAAAGTACTCTTCCCCTTGGAACACCCAATAATTTTTCAGAACAATCTCCAATGGTAGCAAAAAAGACACTCAAATGAATCCTAATTAATTACAATAGAAAATAAAACTTCATTAAGAAAATCTACAAAGAGTTGGAGACTTTTAATTGGATTGGTGATCAAGAAATGTTTCCATGGTTAATCACGATCTGCTTACCGTGCATAGAGCAAAGAACAATAAAATAAACTTTGTCTCCAAATCCAGTGAGTTGGAAGGGAGAAGCAGCTCCAAATCCAGTGAGTTGGAAGGGAGAAGCAGTTGAGTGTATATTGCAGAGAGTATCTCATAGTGCATAAGGATTATCTATAAATGAGCAAGAGGAACTTACCTCTCCTTTGTTTTAATCCAGGTAACGGCTTTTGAGTTGCAAACCACTGAGAATCCAGCTTCTCAACACCCTTGATTTCGTAACTAAAGTTATCGAGTAAAAATGAAGAAATTTGGTTCGTCCAATGCTGTCCGTCAGGATGTCTGTTTGAAAGTTGTGGGGTAGATATTTCAACCGTAGCTATAAATGTGTCACCTGGCCTATATATTTCTTTGTCGAGTTGGATTTTCAGAGATGGAGAAGCTTCCTGTTTACTGAGCAAATCACTGTTCTTAGCATCAAACCACCCAAGGCTTCTGAAGAAGGAGAACCCCTTCTGCGACATCGCCATTAACGGAGCATGTCAATTCACTGTCGTTTCTCTTCAAAAGCAAGCAGCGTCCAAAATCATCCCCTCTTTTTTCTGCAAACTATCTCGCAGCAGGAAGCATATTACCGCGTTGACTAACTAAGTTCGCGGAAGAATGAACACGAATGCAGTTCTGGCATCGAAAACAATCAAACAATCAGATGAAGTTTTATCAACGAAATTGGATCAGGAAAGTGACTACGTGTTTACCGTGAGAGGTCAAAGCTGAGGAAGAAAATTCTATATCGATGTGAAATAACAAAACACGATAATAAACATCAAAAACACCCGTGGATTCGAAGAAGACACCCAGATCCAATAACTCAACAAGCAGGAAAAAAAAAACCTAGATCTATCAAAAACGCGAGCCCATAAATCTGCAGACAATATGTTTAAAAATGAATCTAGCATTTCGGAAGGGCGACACACCTACGATCGGAGGCGAAGTTCACCTCCTCGGAGTCTCCGTACGACGCCTCCTCGATCTTCGCCGGCGACGGGTGGGATTGAGATCGCACTTCGCGGGATCTCGACTCCGGGGAGGACGAGGAGAGGGTCGGTGGGTATCGGGTTCAGTTGGAGTGGATCGAGTCCGAAGTTGGATACTGTAAAAACTCATAAATGGATATTTATCCTTTTAAAAATAAAATATAAAAAATACATTTTATTATAATTTTTAAGAATTAGTTTAAACCAAATTTAATATTAAAAATCAAAAAAATAGCGCCTGATTATTATTTAAAACAGTTATATTATTTTTAAGAACCATAAAATATATTTTAGAATTTAAATAAATATTAATTAAAAATGATTGAAGTGTAAAAAAGATTGTACATTTTATCGTTTAATATATTTAATATTGAGGAATAGCACGTGTAATAAAAGGGGATTTCATATTCTTATAAAATAGCATAAATAAAAATAATAATAATAATAATAATAATAAACAAAATCATTTCAGTAGATCAATAAATTTCGGCTAAAATTTATTAATAAATTTAGAAAGTTTTAATCCAATTTTAGAATATTACAAATTTTTAAAGTACTTCCAATCAATTTCAAATTGAAATTATTAACCGTAGTGATTAAAAAATTTTCAAAATTTATAATATATATATATATAAACCACACTTATCATATGAGTGTCAAAATAAAGTATTGGCATCGTAAATACACTGTACTATTCTCTTCCAT
>JBBPFP011254263.1:0-10469 GCA_037974795.1 Kaempferia galanga
ACTTCCTTCCCAAACAAAGGTAAATATTAACTTTCCATTACTTACCCTTCACTCACCTCTTCCCAAACAGAGGCTAAGGGAATATTTGGAAGTATTCAACACCCCCTCAGCTAGAGTATATATGTCAATCATATCCTGCTTGTCACAAAGTTCTGAGAATCATTTTTCTCCTAATGCTTTAGTGAAGACATCAACAACTTGTTGGATGATGATGTGAATGAAGTGGCAATTTTCTGACTCATTACACACTCACGAATAAAGTGACAGTTAACCTCAATAGGCTTAGCCCTCTATGACAAATTGGGTTACTTGCAATATATCACAGTACATTGGTAGTGATTTCTTATAGGTGAACTTTAATTCTTGAAGCAAATTCTTCCGCTATGACATCTCGGTTACAGTGTGAGCTATGGCTCTATACTCGGCTTCAGCAGTCAATATAACAATAACAGTTTGTTTCTTACTATGCCATGTTATTAGATTTCCCCTACATAAGTGCAATACGTAGGCCATTTGTTAGTCTTAGATCTAGCATAATCGGAATCAGAATAAGCTTCGAACTTTAGGTACTCATTCTCTTAAATGACAACCCTTTTCCTTGGAGATTTCTTAATGTACTTAAGAATTTTGATAGCAACATCCTAATGAACTTACTTTGGCTTATCCATAAAACGACCAACTATTCTAACTACAAAGGAGATGTTAGGTCTCGTTATTATTAAGTAGATGAGTTTCCAACAAGCCGTCTATATTTTGCCTTATCATCTCAAACACTTGAATTGATATCCATAGGTGTATCAACGGCTTCATTCCAAGAAATCTAGTTCCTTTGAATAAATCTGTAGCATACTTCCATTGACATAATGAAACTTCAGTTTTGTTGTGAGCAATTTCAATTCCCAAAAGATACTTAGGATGCCCTATATCCCTCGTCACAAAGTATTGCTGTAAATACTTCTTAACTTCATCTATCTCACATATATCATTGTCAGAAATTAGCGCTCTGATACCATGAAAAAGAGAGAGATAATATATTTGTCAATAACCTAATCTGCTTACATGTAGATATTTATATACACAAAGAGGAACATATAATTATGGTATGCCTATCAATCATTAATTACAATCCACCTTAATCTCTATAATCAATCTAATCTAAATCAATCATAATCCCTACAATTAAGGGAATCTTTGGAAGTATTTAATAGTTTTCTTGAACTATTGACATTAGAGAAAATATATTACTTTTGCACAAAATGTTCTTAGTGTATCTTGTGAAATTCTCTACAAATAAAAGCATATGCCGAGAGCTGGAATAGAAGATGTTTGCATAGGACTCCTTAAATAACTAACTATTGATTGATAAGATTCAATTGAGCCTTTCATCTTGAAAGAGAATGATCCAATGACTTGTGACGTGCTTTTTCATATTGACAGCCCTCACATACATTAGAGAAAATGTCTTACTTCTGCACAAAATTTTCTTAGTGTATCTTGTGAAATTCTCTACAAATAAAAGCATGCTGAGAGCTGGAACAGAAGATGTTTGCATAGGACCCATTAAATAACTATTGATAAGTTGAACCTTTCATCTTGAAAGAGAATGATCAATGACCTTCGATGTGCTTTTCATTTTGAAAACCTTCACATACACCATCATAACTAAACGAAGAATTGGAATCTCACAAGCAAGACCCTGACTAGATTTTCTTCAGCATGTCTATATTGACCTTCCATGCCAAAAACTTGCATCATCATATTTGCTCTCCTGTGTCAACATAAAGAATTTGATGCAGAATAACATGCAAATCCTTGATATATTAATGATGTGAACAATGTTCTTCACCTCCTCAACATTCCTTTGAAGTTTCACATCTTTTGAACTAAAAGAACATGATGGCCAACTTCATTGTATTAGCTGTCAACTCCATTGTATTAGCCATGGCAAATAATTTTGTTATTGGTATCTAAATATGGTATAGTGATGGTGTCACAATCACTAGATTGGATGCTGACACATTTTCTTATGTTATTTATCGTGATTATTGTATCATTACCTTTATAATGATAAGAACTTGTGAATTTAGAGATGATGGCAACATACTGAATCAATAATCTAGTCATCTTTAAAATTGATAGAAGATAAGGCTCAACCATTGTTGTCTCTTTCACTAAACATTTATTTAGTTATTCGGAATCACCTTCAGTTTGGAACATTTGCTTCATTGAATTTGACTACTCACAATCCCTCCTTATACGATGAAGTTTGCTACAACAATAGCACTTAATCTTGATCTTTTAGTTGTTGTTATTTTTATTGGAACAGAATTTCATCTTTAAAAGCATCATTAGAAGATAACTTCCTTTTTCTTGTAGAATAATTCTTTCTGTAGTTCTCCTTATTGAAGCTCTTCTTTTTCATGGAAAAGCACATCCCTTTCATTGCCCCCACAAAAATTTGCATTCTTTACAGTAAATTTGTTGAATTTTGATTGTTTATTGAGCTTATTTCTCCATATAACCTCTATTCAATAACTTTAGATGCGGATATGGTTCTATTCAAATGTTTAAACTACTGCTTCGCATCAAATGAACCATCAGTAAGAATAGGCCTTAAGATTGACTGTAACACCATTATACATAAATCACATAATCGTTATGAATGAAAAACAATATAAGTTTATTGAGTGGTGTTTCTCTAGTTCCTTTTTGATAGATGTCAGGATGTGCTATTTGAACTATTGCCTCATATCAACCGTACCATCAGTAAGAATAAGTCCTATAGTTTGGTTGTAATACCATGATACATTTATCATTTAATCATTTGGAATGGAAAAAATAAGTTTATTAACTAGAGAAAAAAATGATGATTATGCTGTCTAATGGAAACTCTTCTACATGTGAAAATGGTTAAACAACAATCATGCTTCCTGTTTATCTAATGACTGATTTGTAACATAAAAATTTCTGGTAATTTGTTAAATTGACCTTCTTACAGGTAATGTTGGTTGCCTTCCAGCTCTATTACCTGATCAAGTCCGTAAGTTGAAGCAACTCACCGTGTTGACATTGATTGAGACAGAAAAGGTGGATATGGTCCATCCTTTATCTTGCTATATTCTTAGTGGGGGCAATTACCCCCATGTAATAAAATGATCATAACTGCACTTTCAGTTAATTTTACAAGTTTTTTGCTGGTCTCACTTCTGGTTTCTACTATTTTCAATCTTTTTTATTTTTTTGACTAAGGAGTAATTGATAAATCTAGCACAATTTTTTGAAAATAAATCTATCTCAAATGCACATTTTTAATAAATTTGTGCAAGAACTCTTGTATTTATAACAAATTCTGCAATTTTCTATCTTATTTGTAGACAAACTATCATGGATTGTGTATATGTACTTCAGGTTTATGAATATAACTTTGTTTTGAATAATTCTTGACAATCTTATCAATTGAGCACGCATCTTTAGTTTGTACTGTGTGTTTTGTGGTGATTTTATCACACACAACATGTCGCTTGCAAAATGCTTTTTAAAGTCGGCAAGTATATAATTCTAGCATTTTTTTTTGTTCAATTGGATATGCAAAATGAAAAATAATGTGGATTGTTACCATGTGGTCCATGTCATAAATAGTCTAGGCGGTGACAAGCAAGATTTGAAGTGTTCTAATCCGAATGACATAGATTTAATATCATACTGATACTCAGTGCTTCTTTTCATGCTTCAAAGCTTGTTGCGATCCTTTTATTCCATCATTCTTTTTCACTTAGCTTATTTATTTATAAATATAAGCTTCTAGCAATTAAAAAGTCAATTCAATTAAAATTTTAAAGCAACAAGTTACAAAAATATTATAACATTCTTGATTAATTATTATAAAGTACTAATAATAAGATGAGTTTCATGTATTGGATGAGGCCATGGGTTTTTGTAGCATCCTAGTGAGATCAACCACATAATTTTCCAAGAGCAAGAATAAATAACGCTCCTAGGAAATCCAGTACTAAAACTAGTTTTCCATGTGCCCATTAATGTATTTGGCTAACCACTGAAGTTGGACTTCAAGTAACATAATTGGAAATGAAAGAAGCACAATTACAAGAAATTGTTACATATCTACTTCAACTCAGTTGTCATCCATGTTCTTTGTTTCTCCTGGTGCTTCCCTTCTTTCCCTTCCCTCTCTTTATCATGTTTCTATCCCTATGATCCAAGAGAATCATTGGTTGGGTTCTTTCTTCACTAGCTGAGATAGGTCAAGATAGGCCTCTCTCAGTCAGTGTCACCAATATTGTGTCGTACGTGTTGCACAGTGACCTTTAACCTTACTAAGCAGCATTATTGGTCCAAGGTTGGATCCACGACTCATACCAATTGACACTTGAAACCACTGTGACAAGTGTTAGATGCTTCCAAGGCTTAGTGACAAACATTTTCAAATTCTTGAGGTCTTCTATGTCTTCTTTTGGTGCCACTGATCTTTTCTAGGCTCGGAGTATGTTATTTTTTAGTCGCTTGATTACCATCTTATCCTCAATTAATCTATACACTTGCAGTGTTAACTGATTGAACTAATCTGGTGGTCATTAGGTATTGCCTTATGATCAACTCATGGAAGAACTAGACGTCTCAAATGTGAGGGAGTTAGAAGACTTCCTTATAAGTGAATGCATGTATGCGGTAAGTTTTTGCATAATATGTTGATTGAGTAAAAATATATAAGCGTCTCTTACTTTTTTTTCTTATTAATCACCAAGAGACAATACTCTCCAACTTTCAACTTTTATTACTCTATGCCAATCATTTAAATCTTCAAGCATTCTGTCTTAAAGCTTTTATTTATGTTTGTCAACCATTAAAAGCTGCCTTACAGCTTTTAACTTTGTCATTCATGGAATCTACCATGAATGTTGGAAGGGAGCGCTTAATTACCCTAGGTTAATTAAAATTTTAGAAGATGCTAACGTGATAATGTTAATTAATGTGCTCATCCAATTTTGTGGTTCATGAAGGGTATTGCACGGGGAAAACTTGATCACTTGAGAAGATGCTTTGAGGTTGGACACTTTTCCTTTCCTGATTTTTTTTATTTGAAACAAATACCTATGGTCTTTTTTTTTTCTATTTTGTGCTACAGGTGCAATTTGCTACAGGAAGGGACCTTAGACCTGAACAACTTGACAACATGATTCACACGTTGAGTAGCTGGTAATTTCCTTGATTATTTTATAAATATGGATAATTTATGTTTTTCTATTTGAGAATAATCCCAATAATCTTTTCATTATGGGAAATGTGCTGTTAGTTTGTCTTAATAGTAAATATTGGGCCATTTTTATGTAGACAATCGTGTTTGATGTGACTGGTCGCATTCTTATTAGAAACTTCTCCTTGATAGTAAGTAAACTTTTTCTGTCACACCCAGGGGTGTAATTCCTGCACACTAGGTGATATCCCACTTAGTGACAATATAATAAAAGAGGCCTAGGAATCGTATAATAGTAAAATTATGAAATTCATCAAATTTATATATATGTCATTTGCTTCGTATACAACAAAACTATACAAATAAAATAACATATGAAACAAAATGTAAATACAAGAAACGAAAATAAGCCAAACCAAGAATCAGCCGATCGAGATCTCCAAGCAACTCTATGTAAAGCTGAAACTAACATAATATCAAAAACATGCCTCTACATGCAAAATTGGAGGCTAAGGGAAACAAACAATAAACCCAACTCGCTAAGTGGGTAATTAGGAATTTAATCTTATTTAAGAGGTCAAAGAAGCATAATTTCTTATTACAACTTTAAGCACTTCTTTAAGTTCTCAATTTATACATAAATGTATATTCTTCATTATCTAGCATTTATATGTTGGAATTTAGAATTATCATAATTTGTTATCATTAATTAAGATAAATTCTCAATTTTTATTACTTAATCAATAGGTATATGGGTCATCAAAGGTATAATCTTAACATGAATAAATATCACAAATCATGTGAGTGTCCACATGTATATATATATCAATGGTCTAAATTTGATAAATCAACTAAGAAGTGAATCACTTCACCGTATCCTCAGTGTAATAATGTCATATATACGTACAGGCTAAAAGCCCTCACTAGTGGGCTGCGACAATAAAGCACCATTGCGCAAACACATACAACTGCGAGCTACTCACGCCACCATAACTCATGTGTGTGACCATGAGTTTGTTAATTCATTTAAGTATCATCAATAAAGTGTTAACAGTATGGAAGGTCAAGCAAAACTAAAGACAGGTATCAACGGAAGAGTAATTCAGAACATCCATTTAATTTTTAAAACAACCTTTCCCATCTTAATGCCCCTATGAAACCCACATATGAACATGAAATAATACCAATTATTTACCCTCCAATGATTTAATTATTTTAACCCATTTCTATTTGTAAATATGATTTTAATCCCATTTGTGAAAACAATTATACTAGCATATATAATCCATTTAATCACAAGGAAATGTACAACGAGTTAAGGATATAATTTATCCACTTTTATAAATAACAAAAAGTTCTAAGTGTTAGTAGATTACTGTGCTCCATTCGAATTTGTATCTACAAGTATCATTTGAAAATAAGTCAAATAATCAAAATGATATCTAATAGCATAATAACATGAGATGGATCAAATCTGATATCTCTACCTTGTAATATTCCTTCAACCAATAAAACAACGGAGGTGTTTCGTTGATACAAAACAATCGAGCCGAACCTCTACAATGAATCGTAATTAGTCCAAATTAATTAATTGTCAATATTGAGAAATAATTATTTGTCAATTCTTACCCTCCATTAGTCGTTGTACACACGACAATCTCCTTGAATGAGAATACCGAAAGATTCAAAAACAAGGAAACACTATGATTCCCCATAGTTTGGGCAACATGAGTGTTGTTGGCTCTCAGCATTGGTGCTCTGGCAGCAGGTGGCGGAAAATAGCATTGCTTGCTGCAATGATTTGCAACAACATTATTCACTACTGCTGGTTGGAACTAGGAAGAAGAAGATGAAGAGTTGGATTTCTCTTGCTAGACGAAGGGAAGAAAACTACTGTCTTTGCTCTTGCTAATAAAAATGACAAGTAAAACCTGTTGCTCTGTTGGCCAGCCAGAAGATGATTGAAAAGAGATAACACTTGATGCAGTTGAAAGAGGGCAGCACCTTAGAACAAGGGAAGGGAGGATAACCTTTCTCCTCTTTCCCGATGGCCTCAGCTAGCTCTGACAGCTGTTGCTGAGCTGCAACACGGAAAGGAAAAATAAAGGTTGCTGTGGCTGGCTGGAAAAACACCAAAAGAATCGGGAGAGGGAAGACTGCGGTGTTCGTTGCCGTTGAAGTAGGAGAAGAAGAGATGGTGGAGAAGAAAGGAAGAAGATAAGGGAGGCATGTCGGGTGGAGCTGTTGGCATGTGGAAGAGGGCCAACACGTGGAAGAGGACCGGCGGCGCGTGAGGCGGTGGGGCTGCTATGTACATGGTTAGAAAAGAGGAGAGAAAAAGAGGAAAGAGAAGGTTTTCTCAAAAAATATCCTAATTCATTTTAAACCGACTGAACCAACCAGTTTAATTCATTAAACTTGGTTCGGCCATAACTTACCAAATCAAGTCTAAATCGACTCCGATTTGAACCAACTTAATTCTTATCTCCGTGCCTACTTGTTGGATTAGTTCGAACCCAATCCGATTTAATTCAGCAACACCCTTATTTCGTGTTCAATGATTTGGCTCATCTGTTTTTCTAATCAGTACTTAACATTTTCACTTCACTGACAGCAGTTGAATTCAGTTCACGTGTCATTCTTCTCCTTGATAGTAAGGAAACTATTTAAAACTTCTCCCTGATAGCAATGAAACTCTATTACAAGCCATTCTCTGCCCTTTCTACCTTGATTTGGGTGGTAGAGATTTGAGAGGAAGTAGGAGAAAGATCTCTCTCTCTCTCTCTCTCTCTCTCTCTCACACACACACACACACACACTCACACATACACACTCATAGGAATCTAGGGAAAGTAATTAATGTTCACCTTTCCTTTCCCTCAACCAAAACATGACATTAGAATTAATTTTGCTCATTGATTAATATAACTTTCTGTGGAGGATCTTATTCTATCCTTTGTATAACTAATAAATTTAACATTTTGCCAATTGCATTTGCTATCACATATATATGTTGCAACACTAAAATCGAACCAAGACTGTCACAGAAATGAGATGAAATTGAAAGGGATAATTATTTCATAAAGAAAACTAGGAATTTTGATTCAATTGATAGATCCATATTAACAAACTAGGAAATAATAAAATATAAATTAGGAAATACCCAACCTAATTAAACCTACATAGAATTCTTTTACCCTCTAAATCAAAACATAACAAAACTTTTTAACATTCCCAAAATTAAAGGATTTCCAATTTAAATACTTCCTTAAAAACCTACCCTCCCAAGTAGATCCTACAAAAATTAATCCTTAAAAATTTAAACTTAAAATGAAAATCAAATTCCAATTTTACATAAAATCTCTGTTTGATTCATCCACTACAATTGTGGAAGTTAAGGATGAATGGGAGCAACATACAGTAAAATTAGACATACTCTAGCACTAACACTGCCGGCTATACTATGATATTTAAGAAGTCAATAAAAATGCAAATTTTCCTCACAGTATTTTTATTGGTGATTGCAATAGTGAACATTTTATTGTGATAGGATCCTTATAAAAATTGTTGCAGTGGATTCAAGATTAGAAAGGAATATTTAGTTAGTAATAACGTTCATGTGTCCAGGGATATGTACAATAATTTGGTAAGTGTACTAGAGTTGTTAGTAGGAGCGTGACATGTTTTTGTTTGACTGTAGGTTATGGTCAAGGATCTGCTTTGATGTATGTTATTTGCCAACAGTGTACTGTTAATAGATGAGTGTAAATGTTACTAAAATTGAATTATAGTAAATTGATTTTATTAAGAAAAAATGAATTGTAGATATCTTGAATATACTATTTAACAAAAAGATATTGATGAAGATATTATTAAATAGGACAAAGAGCAGTTGGTTGAAATGGGACGTGACTTCTGTTGCTGTTTGCTCCATAGATATGCATGAGAGAAAAATATATGATTGTGGTGTGCTCCCTCAATACTTAAACTAGAGTGTTGGGACTTGAGGAATGTGGAAAAATAATGTAATAGATATGGAAATGTTATGATGAATTTGAGGTTTCTAAGAAACATAAAATAAAAAGTTTAAGGTGAAATTTGGGTTATTTTCAATAGGATTTAAAATGCAAAAATAAGTCCAGATGATATGAACTTGTGTTAAGGGCAAAGATTTAAATATTGTATCAGCTGAATTAATTAAAGTCGAACATAAAAGCAGAAAAACTAGTAATGTTGTAAAAACTAAAAACTGATCTAATTTATTAGAATATACCAGACTAGCAATATAACCTTGAGTTAAATGGAGTAACAAAAAGTCCCTGTTGTTGATGCCCACGCAATTTGATGATTATGACGGACGGATTTGAAGATGGGTCAATTTATGTTTTGATATCAATTATGCTGAATACGTTTCACCAAAAGGAAGAAAACAAGTCCATACCCGACCCACTTTACCTAAAAGAGAAACATAAAAATTTCAATTTTTGTGTTGATTTAGGATTCTCTTTTGGGAATTTATGAACACGCATAAATGTAGCATTCACTTTTTGTTTTTATTACTCTTTTTAACGACGTAAAGTTGGTTCCTACCTTTATGTTCAGATGCTTATGGTTTCATCCATGATAATTTCTTTCCATTCTATATTTAGACTTCAAATACCAAAATTTATATCCATAATTACTTATTTGTATATTTTGCTTACCACCAACTTAGTTTCTTGTATATTTGAAGTGCTACATCTTCTATGGTGGACTTTCCAACCTTTTCTGCTTTGGGGTGGTGCCATTTTAGCCTATTATAACTTTTCTTTCTGTCCTTCATACATCTGTCCTGGTCTCCTAAGGCCAGCAACTTAAAAAAAAAGACCTAATGTAACGCCCACCCTTATCTACTAGTCTTAAAGGCGGGGTTACTTCTACTTAATCTTACTTCTATATAAAAGTGAGCATGTAATATGTGCGGAATAAAACTAACTTATAAAAATTCTAAAACAAACTGACTTATACAATTCTAAAAATAAGACTAACATGCACACTCAAATAATAAATGCTAACTTATAATAACATCTTTTGAAACTAAACTTTATCATGCTTATAAAATTTCAAACAGAAATGCTAAACAAAATAATCTTAACAACTTTAATGCGGAAATGAAATTAAATCTTTATTTAATATTTTGACTGGGTGTCCTTGGATCTACCATACGCAGCCACCACACACACATCATCTTCCTCGTCGCCTTCCTTCAGGTAAGTTT
>JBBPFP011254478.1:0-10468 GCA_037974795.1 Kaempferia galanga
CCAACCACCACTTCATTTTTTAATTGTTTTGTGGTTCGGATGCTTTGAAAACGGTGACAGAAAAGTGGGTTATTGGCTGGAGGGGTAAACTTATCATTTCACCTAAACAGATGCGCCTTTTGGTCATTCTAAAACTGGGGTACGCCTTTTGATAAATCCCTATATACACGTGCGCCTTTTGGTAAATTACCGTAACAAACTCTCAATACTTTTTGTTAGGGAGGGATGCTAGTATATAATAAATTATTACATAAGAATAGATTAGTCTTTTTTTTTATTATTTTTATTATCTATTTATATCTTTTTATTTTTTGTAAACCTAGAATTTAAATATACAATTTACTATTTTTTTTTACGACTACATCTTCTTTACGGCTATTCTTTTTTTTGTGTGTGTTATCTTTTACCTTCTATTTGCATTCTTACAAATAGACCTAATTCGGTTAATTTATAGCTCATATAAATTACAAATAAGATAAAAGCTATTTGCGCATCCAGTAGATAGCACCCAAAGGGTCTGACTGAGCATTAACATCAAAGCTACACTGATCAGCCTGGCCTAATGCACACATACCGATCACTTGAGGAAACATGACCACAAATATTGCATATGTACATATCAACCATGCAACAAGGAGATCGAAAACAGAATATACCATCTACAGACTCGCCTGATGAGGGATTTGCCTTTTGGTTTTTTAAATCCATTAAAGCGCTGCGAACATATTTTGCTAGTATGCATGGTCTGCAGAGACTATGTCACTGGCCTGATGCGTTTGAATAGCACAATAGCAATGCACGGAAGTGAGGTTTAGGCAGCCACTTATGATGAGGGAATTCCTCCCCAGGCAGGTATGTAGTCCTGGGAATGAGTCACAAACTGCCTGAACCGCAACCGCTGTCAAGGCTGTGCACTGGCTGATGTTCAGATTCACTAGCCCAACTGGTTCGCAACTGCCGTCTTGCCACAGCCCCCGCTTCCTCTTCAAGCGGCTGTTTGCAAGTGAGTACATGGCTCTGTCTGTGATGTTCTTGCAGTAATACAAACCCAGAGATCCTAGATGAAGACAGCCATTTGCTAACGCAATCACACTCTCATCTGATACAATAGAAAAGAAAAAAGGTGAGTATATCAGAGCGCAAATCAAAGATGCAAATTGAAATGCTGAAGCACGAACAAAACTACAGCATATATATACACAATATATACCCAGAACCATTAATGTAATAATACCAGAGATCTCCCAATGTGTGAAAAAGGAAATATAATATTCTGATTTTACTCAAAGCAAAATAACAATAACAAGATGCAAATTCCAACTATTTGACTTTACTACCTGGGTCGCATCCCACTATCGGACTACGTCTCAAAGTAAAATTTAGATCTTTTATACCATTTTAATTACTAAACAAATTATGTCAAGTACAAAACTCTGGAACTCAAAATTCGTAAGCATGCTGACATGTAATTAGTTTTAAGTTTGTTCTTCAAGAGAAACATGGTCTCTTGATTCTAGTTCCAATTGGCCATTACATATTGAGGCTTGCTTTACCTAGCTGTCTCCAGAATTCAGTTTAAGAAATTGTATAACAAATAAGAAAGAAATAAGCACCCTACCTTATTAAGAATAACAAGTAATGAGTCCCACAAATTTGTGGCCAACTACAAGAACCTTATCCCATCATTGAACTGGAAGTGAAATTGTATCATAAATAATAATGTTCAGGCTCTTTCAAGTCACTTTTAATCAATCAAGTTGAATTCGATTTTCTTTAGTCACGTTCTTCAGCTGTCACTTGCAAGTTTCAACACTGATCTACATGGCTATTTGAGAATCACTATATTTTTCCAAGATCAAAAGATAAAAATGATGAAAGAACTTTGAAACGTCACAGAGCTTATGCAAAATTAAATCACTCGTATTTGAAGAGATGTCACTAATAATAATTTTCACATAAAACCCAAGGTTATCTCAGATTTATCATTTCATGACATGGATCTGTTGCAAAGATTTTTTTTTAAGTGTTCAAGGTTGTTTATTCGAAACCCAAATTTGATATTCAAGTTTGGTGGCAAGTGGAAAAGACATCATCATTAATCAATGATTTCATATCCTTCCACTGGACACGATCTCATAATGATTTCTCCATATAAATAAGATGTTATATAACAAAGACTAGTGATTGAGATTTCATGCCGAGCCGGGCGAAACGGACGAAACATTTTGTTTCACCCGCTGACAGGCATCGACACGAACCGACACCAGTTCATTGGCGTCACGACGACAGCAGCAGCACCGGAGAGGGCGTCGCGGCAGGCGAGTGAGTGCGTGGTGGTGTCGCGCGGATGAGCACTGTGCAAAATAATGTTTCAATTTAAATAATTAAAATAATTCCCACTCATGCGTAATATTTTAAAGAAACTTTTATAAGCCTTAATTAAATTATCCCAATAAAATATAAAAATATATTTAAATTTAAAAAAACAATAAATTTTATTAAATAATATTCTGAAATTATTTTTAATGTTTTAAATTTTATTTAAAAATTCTAAAAAAAATATTAAATTTTTTTTAAAATTATTAAAAATTTTACAAAAATTCTAATAAATCAAATTTATATTCTGATATTTTTTTAAATATTTTATATTTTTAATGTTTTAATATTTAGTTGATATTATAATATTTATTTTCTATTTTAAATATATATTATTTCAATTAATAATTAATTAAATGAATAAATAATTAATTTATATAATTATTATGTATAAAATAATATCTTTTTCTTAATTTATATAATTTTGATTATTTAATCTAAACATTGAATAACTATAAAAGTTACCTAAATAAAATATTACTAGAACCAATGCTTCCAGCTGATTCACGCCACTCTTTTTTGTATTAGTAAGGTAAATATTGTGATGTATCAATTTTAATTTGAGTTTTTGATAGATAAATTTTCTTTAATAAAAATTATATTTAATTATTTTTAAAAAATTATTTAATAATAGAAACTTATATAAAAATTACTATATATAAATAAAAAAAATACCGAAATCGTATCGGCACGGCATAATACGATGCCGAAACCGTATCGTTCCGGCCTAGGACCGTAATCTCGGCATAGGTCAAGATTTTAAACCTGGACAAAGATCATGTTTTATATTAGGATTTGTAGATAAACTTGAAGTGAACTGAAAAACTTAAAGCAAATCTTGACTATTTTCTAGAAGGAAAAAGACACTAAAAAAACCTAGCATCCAAGTGTAATTAGATGCAGCATTAAAAGGCAATAAAACTAATAAAAATAGTTTGAAATGGTAGGGATATATTACATGGAAACCAAAATATTTTACAGTAATATGAACTAAATCAATTAAAGTGGAAGATGTAAGAGAGAGAGAGAGAGAGAGAGAGAGAGAGAGAGAGACAAAAGCTCTAAATTATGTCAAATTATGAAGCCTGCCATCAAAGATTAAGTGTTTCACAGCATAGGAGGAAAAATTAAGAATTGGATAAATTAACACTGAGAAGCAACAGATAGAAGCAAAAATAGGTGAGACAAAGTATAGTTTAATGTAAGCAGAGACATAAATATGTAAGTACTAACACTCCCCACAGAAATGCAAAAAAGTTCACAAGCAGTTGGATGTGACACTGTCAAGTTAAATGGACACGAGATTGATGCTGATAGGGATCTTGATATAATCCGGATGATTAAATCATCCTATCATGCAATAAAAGTTACCAGTTAGAACCTCCACTTACAGATCGATAATTGATTGGAAAGCAAAAGTACACATCTAGTAGTCGTCAATGACATCAAACTCAAAAGTCAACAGTTTGAAGGACTAGAATTGCACAATGCTACCAGGTCCAGTGCAAGAAAAATTGAGAAACAAGGCCACCTAGAATCATCCATACTGTAGGTTATTGCCAGAAGTTCTTGTCAATGATATTTGAATATTAACTCTTCAAGGATATTACATGTTATCAGTACACAACCATACAAAAACCTCCCTCCACATTCAGAAGTCACTAATTGAGGGGGAATCAAAAATAAGAATCTAGCCCGTCAGTGTGATATGAAGCTCAAAATAACAGCTTAAAGAACAATGATTGCATAATACTACTAGGTCCAAACCAAGCAAAATTGGTAAACAAGACCATCTGGACTCGTCACTGCTCTTCATAACTTATTAGTGTTTAAAGATACCTGCTACTGAGTTTATTGCTACCATTTCTTGATAATAATCTATTTTTAAACACTTTAAGGATATTACCTGTTATTTGTATACAACCACATAAGTTCAAAGCCTTAATATCAAGACAGCCTGCTGCCAAACTGGTAACTCCAACATCGCTAACACGCTCACACCAGCCCAAGTTTAAATATTGTAGTTTACTGCAATTGCATGAGAGAGCCTGGAAACATATCTCTATCAGGTCCTAGGAGTATGCCCATAAAGAATTAGTCATATATCAAATTACTAAGTATGAGTGTCTACCTGTAGAGCCCTGTCAGTTGCAGCCCTCACACATCCACAAAGATTCAAGGTTTTCAGGTTTTTACAGTGAGTAGCAAGGTATGCAAGAGCAGAATCACTAAAACCTTCACATCCACTGATATTGAGTTTCGTCAGGCGAGAGCATCCATGAGCCAAAAGAAACAAAGAACTGTCACTCAGCTTGAGGCTTTTGCTAAGGTCTAAATCCCGCAAATCATGGCAGTAACCAGCAATAACCTCCACAGAACCATCCTCCAGCTGAGATCTATGATTTTGTCTCAGAGACAAAACCTGCAGCTTGACAAACTTGGGGGCAAGTGACTGCACAAGACTGTTCATGTGATACTTGCACCTGCAACCAAAGACCCACAATTCAGAATGTAGGAAGAAAAATCTGGCTTCTAGGATGACCAGAAATATAAGTCCATATACAAGGATTCAATGAAGAAAATTAAAATAAGAAACCCAACAGAATATGACTTCAAAGACATAATACGTGATATAGCTAGCCTTCTTCAGTGATTTGAATTTTTACGCACAATTGATGAATTAAATAAACCATATTTTATTCAAATTTTCGTCAATCATCTTCAGGCATTCATAAAGACGAAGATAATTTATTTATGATCTCCACCAAGCTCGACTAAGGGCACATGAACACAGTGCATCAAGATAAATTTATAAACCATAAACAGGTTCATAATCAGCATTGCATCGAGTACCTAATTGAACTACCTCGCAAGATTAGTGATTCATGTACATGTTAAAGTAGACATGAACAACTGTATTGCATATGAGAGTTTTTGAGAGGATATTTATGCTAAAAACTATACATTCGACCTGCCATGCAGTTGCCACATTGGCATCACACTGCAACCAACAATTTAATGTGATTTCATTAAACAAGTTATCAAGACGTTGAACCAAATAAACTAACAATGGAGGCAACAATAATTTCACAATATAAACATAAATAAGATTTGAACTAACAAAAATTGTGGCATCTTTACAAATGTGACTAACAAACCCCTGTCAAATTGGGTAATTCTCATCTACATCCAGCTTATTTGTGTTTGTGAGATAAATATATCATAATATTATGTGAGGAATTTGGAATTTACTGTCTATGCTTGTGTGAGAAACTTGGAATCAGCAGGTATCTTATCTCACACAATAACCTTTTTCTCAAAGAGTATACAAATCTTATCTCACACAATAGCCTTTTTCTTAAAGAGTTTACAAAATAACGTTTCTCCCACTAACTCTTCCACAGCACGTAATAATCTATTTCTTGACAATTATCTACTTGTAACATTGAGAGATTATATCAATTATTGTGCAGCTTATACTAGGGGAAAAGGCAGAGGATTATTTCATTACTTGAACAAAGCTATAAAAATGGCTAGAACTAGAAAATGACCAAGGATAAAGCAGGAAAATTAACTGGCTGATGTGGATGGAAAGCTACATCAAACAATGTTTTGGCCTGTCTCTACCAGACCACCACAATTATTTCCTCTCAGTATACCATCAAATTAATATAAAGTTGACTGCCAACAATCAACTGCTTGTAAATGAAGCTACGGCTTTATCTGACTATTAAAAGCAACATGATTCTTTAGTGGAGCCAATACGCAACCAATGGCCATTAGATAAGCAAGTACGAAAGTAAACGGCACTTAAAAAAAATATGAAAAGAAGTGAGAAACAAATGAAATTACCATGATAGAGAAAGCTTTGTGAGCCCCAAGCACAAAGCTTCTCTCCAGCTAGTACAAACACCTGAAGCCACAATCACCGTTTGATCGTCCAACAGAGACAAGATTCGCAGTAAAAGCTCCATCGGAAGATCCTTCCACCCCACCATCATATCTCCCGCCTTCTCTATCTTCCTTCCACCACCGGACACAATGAGGTGCTCGAACCAAATGTCCAAGTGTCCCGTTAAAGGCCTCCCGCCAACCATTCTTCCACAAAGAGCTAGCGCGGCACAAGTTTAAACAACGAGTTCACAAGAACAGCTGTTTTCCCTCTTCTGTTGGAAGCAAAATATTAAACAAAATCATAGATTAAACATGCCTAAAAAAAATCGGATCTAGATTAAAAATGCTAAAAAAAAAAGACATCAAAATCGGCTATTTGTTTCTATCTGTTGGAGGTAATATCGCTAGGGAAATCAAGGATAAAAAACCAACGAGTGGGGGAACGGAAAAAAGAACTGAAGGTAAACGTTTCCGTTACTTTCAATTGAGAAGAACGCCTTTTCCATAACGAAATAGCAGAATACCAAAACCGATGACCCCTTGGACTAACAATAGCAAAAACCAGTAACATAACTGTTTTTGTTTCGCGAACTTACCGATATAGATGAGGAACAGAAACATTCAGAAAGCCTAGTTGGCATAACCTCAAAAGAACTCAAAAGACTCAAAGTCCCAATCACAATAAATATGATGAAAACTATCCATCAAGAAGATTAGGCGGACCTGAATCGACCAAAGATGTACTGAAACAGAGAAGGAGGAGCCACAAAATCGCAATCAGAGAGCTCGTGCTCTCTTCCAAGGGGCTCGGCTGGAACTTGTTGCCAAAACAAGAACAAAAAAAATCGAATTTGAGATGAGCCAACACGAAGACAAGCCAGCAGCAAAGAAGACGCAATCACCTGGCGATAGGCAAAGAATCGGATGCTACGGTGATCGCCGAAGGAGAGGACCGAATCGACGACGGAAAAGCCAGAGGAAGGAGGTGGATTAGGGAAGGAGCGAGGGCGGGCGACCGTGAGAGAGCTCGGTGCCCTGCGTGGGCGAGCTCCCGCAGCCGATCTTTAATGGCGAGTGGGTCGAGGTATGACACGTGTCAGACGCAGAGGTGATGAGTGCGGCGCTACGGGCCCCGCGCCGGCGATCGCGACGCGGAACGTCGGGTGGAGTCAGGAGTTGTCGCGACTCGTAGACGGATTTGGACCGCAGACATGGTCCACGAAAAGTCAGAGCAGAGCCACCATTAAAGCTACGACATGTCGCGACGGAAGATACGAATGAAAACTTGGGCGGTGGGGTATGGTCTATGGTCTTTGGATTGGCTCCTCGTCAATATCAAAGTCGTAACTCGAAGTTTCGAGATAAATATAAAAGTAAAGAACAGCTTTATAAAAAAAACAAAAATAAAAAATCCTCACACAATCAAACCTTATTATGTTTAATAATAATTTATTTTATAGTAAAAAGATATTTCAACTAAAAATTATTATTATGTTAAATATTAGGATAAATTTGAAGAAGTGCCAAAATTTTAGGTAACAATTGAAAATAAATGAAATTTGAAGGTGAAAAAAGAGAAAAAGCTGAAAGTATATAATATTTTTATTAACTCTAACAATAATGAATGAAATTGAAAGTTTAGAATATTTTTAATGCGATGAAAGTTCTACCCAGAAAAAACTAAAAATATTAAAAGCATATAGATGAAGGTGCACAATTTCTCAGAAAATGACGAGGTAGATTTTTTTGAGAGGGACTTTTTAAAATAAATTTGAAAATACTACTTTACTTATTTTTTATTTTAAAAAATTATTCTTATTTTAACGTTGTTATAATAATAACTATAGTTATAACACAACTTAGTCAACGTTAGGCCTAATCGTTTAAATTGAATTAGTTGAACGGATTAAATTTTTTTAAATCAATGAAATTTATCAAATTTAAAAAATAAATATAATAGGCTGAACTGATAAAACATCAGTTAATTAATTTTCAACTGAAAAAATTAAATTTTTTTTATTTGGTTTCGATTTAGTTTGATTTGATTAGGTTTAGTTCCGGTTTGATTTGGTTTATTTCATTTCAACTCATAATACCAGTTTGGTTTATTTTTGATTTAGTTTAGTTAGATTTAGTTCTTATTTTGATTTAACCGAATTTTGATTTTTAAAATCGAAACCGTACCGATTAAATTGATATATAATCAATATTTTTTTTAAAAAAAATGAACTTCTAAATTAGTCAAACCGAACTTATAATCCCAGTCAGTTCGGTCGATTAATTACATTTAACTAAACTTTTATTAACCCTAGTCAAAGCCATCAAATTTGTAATTATTATATCAAAGTATTATTTTATTAAAATATTTTTTATTAAAATTATTTTAATAGATCAAAAATTATTTTAACTTGATTAAAATTATTTTAAAAGTATTTATGACAATAACTATTATAATAGTTTTATTTTGATTGTACTTAAGTTGTAGTGATTTTGATTAAATTATTAAAAATATTTTAATATAATAATATTTTATATTTAATAATTTTAATTAAGTTAAGTTAATGTACTATTATATGTTTATTTATGATCATAATTGATGCACATTGTAACTTACATGAAAGTGGCACTTTTTTTTGTTATTTTGCGCAACATTTTAATAGCAATCCAATTTTTTATGATAATATTTGATAAAATTGATGTAGCATTGGAGTATAAAAAATAAAATTGTGATCTTAGCTAACCCTCCAAATACTAATTCACAAAAGGGTATAAAATAAACATAAAAATAGTACAACAAAATTAAAATGAATTAACAAGTGTCATCGACACTCATCGTGCATTTTACTAAAAAGTTTGTATCGATATCTTCACTTAAAAGTGGTTCTTTGGAATATTACAATTAACTCCTTAAAGTTTTTTTAATCTAAATTAACTCGTATTAGATCATTAAAGTGTTTTTAAAATACCTTAATGCTAAACTTTAATAATTTATAAAATAATAATATTTATTGTAATAGCGTGTCTTATGTGATAAAATTGTTCAGGGATAAGAAGTTATCCTACAATAATATTGAAAATGACAAGCACAATATCTCGTATAATTTCTTTCGTGTAATTAACAAATGATGGATCAATAATGACTGTGTATCAAGTCCGCTGGAATTATGTCGCATAAATCTTATTATTATTTTTAATTTTTATTCCTTGCTTCTTTAGACCTTACAAAATTAAAGTTGAGGTTTAAACAACAAAATAAATCTATCAATCAATCAAAGTTTAAAAAAGAGACCGTCCTGAAAAGATAGCTAAGGTGATGATTACAGCTTTATTTTCTTAAAAAAATCTAGTGTTTAGAAATAGATTATCATTTTCTAATTATTAACAGGTTGTATATGCCACATGTTGATTATCAGATGAATTAATAATTGAAAAAGAAATGATAGAAATTTTAAAAATAATAATTCTAAATCCCTTAGCTCTTTACTTTTGTCTTTGAATAAGATGGATGGCTCTAAGAGAGTCAATTAAATTTCATCTCTAATCACCAAATTAATTTCGATCCCAAGCATGAAGCTAAGTAGACTTTGAGAAGGAAATAGTTAAAAGCCAACTGCATAAAAACCCTAATAACTTGACCATCTCCATCTCGATGAATTCCTCTTAAGCCCATTGAACTATAGTGATCTGCTACGGAGGCAACCACATTCATCTTATAGGAGCCCCTACTAGTTGGAGCCCATTGTTTTGACATAACCTCTAGTTGAGCTGGTTAGGAAGTCACATAATAAACTAAAGTTGATTAAAGAATTAAGAAGGCAAGTTTCAAAGGTTATTCGTGTCGGTGCAATTGACATCTTGTCAAGGTTAACCAAGTTCGAGTTGACTTGAGTTAGAATTTAATATTTGATCAATATATTTGTTAGATGTTAAATAGGTCAAGATTGAACGAATATTTAATAGTCAATTAATATATTAGTTAGTTGAGTAATAGTGAAATAGTCAATGTTAATTGAATACTTGAAAAGATATGAAAGTCCAAATGGATCACTATCGACTGGACACTTGGCAATCGAAAGTATTATACATAACTTCGTTTTCTAGCTTAGGAAAATTTTTAGGGATTTATAGAAATTTCCTGGGAATTTTTCAGAAGTCGTAGGGCTAGTTTTATGGGGATATCCGATTGAGCTTAAGAAAA
>JBBPFP011254589.1:0-10467 GCA_037974795.1 Kaempferia galanga
ATTCCTTTAGTATCAAATTCTTCGGTTTCGTCTTCTGAAAGTTGCATTCCTTGGATTCTTTTCTCGGGTTTGGTCCAATCGTCGAATAATGCTTGGTCTTCCAATAAGTCGGAAGACAGTCAATCACCATTCATCTAATATGTTGTCGTCGACACTGAACGTCTACTCCACAACAACAGTTGACACTGGACAAGCTAAAATTTCTTTGGCAATTACAGAGAGAACGAGAAATCTCTGAGCCTGTGATGACCACTTTAGGATATCGAAATCTTCGTTATCTGCTTTATTAAAATCAAAAGAAGTCGTAAAATAATGCTTAAGTTCCTCTGTGGAAGTTGAGGATCCTCGTGGACGTTTCATCCGTTCTTTTAATAAATGTTGTACTTTTGAAAGTTTTAAATTAGTACTAATAGTTTATTGTGTTTCAGGAATATTAGTTTGTATTCAATATTTTACATAATATTGATTATAAATATCATATAAATAATTTCTAAATATTATATATAATATTAACTAGATCAAGAGAAGAATCTTTAATAGGAATTAAAGCGTCATAATATAAACTTAACATTTCTGGTAGAACTTTTAATTTAAATCTAGGATCTAAGGCAAATGCAATTAAATAAATTTTAAGAATAAAATAAAAATATTTTTCCCATTAAGTTTTTATAGCTAATAAGCAAGAAGTTAAAACTTCATTACTAATATGTTTATTTAAAATTAATATTATACTAGAAAAATTCACTAAAACTAAATGAGCAGTGAGATAATAAACACCGGAAAGTTGTTCGGTTATATCGTTAAATACTTTTAAAATTTCACAAATATTACTACAAATATTCTATTGTTATGAAAATAAATATATATTAGTATTGCTATTTTGTGTAAAAAAACATAATAAATATTTTTATTGAAATAAATCTTGTAATAATTGATATGTTAAATTTCAACGTGTTGGTATATCACGTGGAAATTTTTTATGTCTCATTCTATTACCTTTACAAAACCTACCCAATTGTTTAATTATAGATGAATGCGACCATAAATATGAAATTGCGATTCTAATTGGTTTAATATAATTTTCAAAAAGTTTTAATCCATCTTGAACACATAAATTTAAAACATGAAATACACAACAAATATGAAAAATAAATCACCAATAACAGATTGGCAAACAAATTTTAGTTCTTCTATAGAAGCGGTATTAGAACTAGCATTATCTAATGATATTGGAAATATTTTATGAGTTAATCTATATTCTTCTAAAATTAAACATAATAATTGTGTAATGTTATGTGCAGTATGTGATTCATTAAAAACTCTATAAGTTATCAAATTTTTTTAAAGGATTCAATAGCTATCAATCCAATGGCAAGTCACATCAATATAAGAATGAGTTCGCCAATTATCACTCCAAATATCAGAACATAAAGAAATTTTATTATTTAATTTACTAAATTTATCAATTAAATTCTTTTTTCCTTGTTTCGCTAATTTTTTAATTGTACGAGTAAGTGTAGTCCTAGGAATACGTTTAGCATATGGATTAAGAGATTCTTTACAAAAATCTTCAAATGTAAATTTAGATCCAAAACCAAAAGAAAGAGGTTTTACGGAAACAAATTTAGCTAATGATTCTCTTAATTTATTATCGGAATAAAAAAAAAAATCGTAATTGGTACTACTACCGCTAGAAAATTTAGATAATTGTGTTTGAAAAAGGTCGAGTCCATATTCCGTTTAGTGCTTTGTTTCTACGTGTTGTTTCAATGACCCATAGCCGCCTCCTGCTTGTAATTTGTAGGAAGCATTGCAGTGCTTACATTTTGCATGCAATTCTTCTGACGGAAGAGTGACTTTCTCAAAATGTTTAGTGAAAATAGAAAATTTTAGAGAAGAATTTTCTCAAACCTTAAAAGTAATTGCTTAGTACTTCCTGTGTTTCGGGCGTCGGAAGGTGGTGGGTCTTGGTCGTATCATCAGTGGATTAAATTTGAATGCTAGGTCCTCGTGCGCTATTTTTTTTCTTCTCCGAGATCGAGATAATGAACCTCCTCCATGGCTTCCTTCCATTGTAGTTGAAAGTTAGAGTCTAAAACACATAGGGATTAGACAATGTGAAGTTGAGAATGAGAGTAGAGAAGATATGTGTGGAAATGATGAAATGGACTCCCTATTTATAGAGTTTGGATCATAACGGATACTAAATCATAGCCATTGATAAAAAATGGTCAAATGATCTTAACCGTTGAAAAAAATAAAAAAACCACCTCCAACGACTCCGAACCACCGGTTAACCGGCGGTTCCAACGGACAAAAAAAAAACCCACTGAACTGGCGGTTCAGCCCATTGGTTAACTGGCGGGCCGCTGGTTCAGCGGACCTAGAACCAGAACCGACCCGACATCCTGCTGGGCCGGGTCCGGGCTGGACTCGACCCGTGGGCGGGTCTATGCCCAAGATGACATGCACGGTGCTATTATTGGTATTAATATAGGTATCATCATTAGTCAAAATCTTATTATATTTTTTAATTTGTTATTTTAAATTGTAACTTATATTTATTTATATAAACTTATATTCAGTGGTATTAAAGCCAAGTAGAAGAGGATTGTAGAATTAGAACTGAATTGAATTCAAACATGTTGATTTTTGGCATGGTACAATACCAAAATTTTATTTATTTTTTCAATCAATGATTAAAACTGCTACATGAACAAGTTTTAACTTTTGACTTAAAGTACTGGATTGGCTTGATGAAGGTGGGGAAGTAATAAAGGTAGGTGTGTATTTGGTGGCTTGAGGGAAAGCTACACAAAAAGAAGTGTTAATGAGATGTATGAGAGTATGAAGAACATGTTATTGCAAAGAGGAAAATTAACACTTTTTTTTTGTTATCATAATGTAGAGAGGGGAGATTATACCATCATATCAAAGTTGTGGCCTTCTCCTAATGAGATTATTTGAGACAATCCTAACTCTAGGACCACCTGTTTAAATACTGAGTTGAGAAAGATAAAATATTCTATCATATTCAGAAAGAAACATCACGTCACATACTTGGGACTCACGACACTTATCTGTTGGTTCAAGTCTCTTATATATATCCATAGACTTGTGTACCATCTATAAAGCTCAACTCCAATGTTTCTTGCTAAATACTTGTACTTTTAGATAACTAAAGCAAGCATTTTATTGCATTGCTACTGTTATGCTCCTTGATATTCAATCTTCCTGAACTTAAACTAACAATGCTGATTCAGTGCTTTACTTCAGTTGTTGAACTGATATCTTTTACTAAAATCTTATACTCTCTTCAGGTGCCTGAGGGACTTGAAATGTGTGTTCGACTTATGCTTCCTGGAGAGATAGCACTGGTCACTAGTCCCCCTGATTATGCATATGATAAATTTTCAAGGTAACTTTCAAAATTAAGTCATTTATTTTCAGAAAGTGAGTTGCTGAATTTCATTGTATCACTTCATTTACAGGCCTGCTAATGTTCCTGAAGGAGCTCATGTCCAGTGGGAAATCGAGTTGCTTGGCTTTGAGATGCCTAAGGTAATCTCAATTATGATCCACAGTTCTCTAGCTCAAACTACGATATGCCCATGATCCTTATGTGCATGTTCATCTCCTTATCATTCTTCAAGCATTGCTAAGTGTATCATCTTAGGAATTATGGAATTGTTGGGTGTTTTGTGAGATGAACTTCAAATCTATTCTGCTGTTTAAATTTTACAATTAATCCACATTTGATTGCTGAATACAGGATTGGACTGGTTTGACATTTCAAGAAATTATGGATGAGGCAGAGAACATCAAAAACACGGTATTCATTTTTGACCTATACATTCCCTCATGTGAATTGATATTCTCATAATTCTCTTTAATTATATATTTGGTATTAAATTTTTTGTTAATCCATCCATCTGTGAGTGCTTTCCTTGTTAGCATTGAAGGATAAGTAGTTTTGATAAATTTTAAGCATATGTTGCATCTGCTTTGTGGCACATGGGTATGATAAGATGATGAGAGACCATTTGCATATTCGTCAACTCTGTATCTGCCATTTTGTACCTGTCTACCAATTCTGTATCTGTCTGACATTGAAACTCAGACAATGATACTCCCAGTCTACACATCTCTTAATGATCATGTGTAAATAAATTTAGAAATAATTGTGTTGAATGCTAGGATCCACACCAGTGTCAAGTAAATGTACTGTCATCCAAGTGGCATAGGGCTTAGGGATAAGTGCTCTGGCAGCTACCTGTTGCAATTTCCTCATTTTATTGTGACGGACTGAAAATGTTGAGTAGGATTTTTCTTTTTTATGTTTGCTGCTCAGTATTGTGTTTTTTCTAGGGATTCACATGCTTCTTTGTTCTTCCATCTTAACTCATTGTTAGCTTGCTGGAGAAAAACCATAAGTACTACTTGTTTTTTTTTTTCTTTTAGGGAAATAGGTTATTCAAAGAAGGGAAGTATGAACTCGCTAAAGCGAAGTATGAGAAGGTACGGCTTGACTTTTTTCTTTTTCATGTTTATGTTCTTAACAGGTTTCATTGAAATATTGTTGTACTTTGATGGTGTATTTAGTTCATGAAGATGACTAGTCTGTTCCCCTTACGAGTTTTCACTCAATAAAAACTTTCACAAGTTTGGTTTTTACAAGGACATATTATGGAGTTATATTTGAAATGTTGAATGTTGAGTTCAAGTTTTGATATTATGTTTGATGCTTGTTAAGTAAAAGTCAATTTCAGATTAGCTGAAGTCACCAAGTAGGCATGACATATAAGTAGGTTTAAACTGGATTTAATTTGGATTTCTTTGATCATTTTAAATTTAAACTAAATTTATATACATAATAATTTAATCTATAGTATTATATTTATAAGATTAAAAAATATATTATATTTATTTTTATGTATTTTTTTAACAATCTGTTTCCTCCAGGTCATGGAAGTTGTTTTTTCTTTGTTTACATACTGGATAGGAGGCAAAAAAAACTCTTTTAAGAGGTTTTGTTTTTTCAGTTTGACTTGATACATCATGATAGAGCAAGCATAGTCATTTAGATTAGGCAGCATGAATGCGTCAAATAGGTCATAGTCATTTAGATTAGGCAGCATGAAGGCATCAAATAGGTCGGTTGAGATTAGAGATTCCATCGGGTTGGATAGACCAATCAAATAATGAGAGAGCACCAACAAGTCAATGTTCCTTGTTAAGCTGTTAAGCTAGGGAAACAAGGTAGATCAGTTCCATTGGATTAAGCAATTGTACTAGTTAGCGAGCCAAAAAAAATATTCATGCATGGATGTTTTTCCCTTGTGAGAATTATTCTTTTGTTGATTCTGTATAGCATTTCCTACAAACAATAGTTAAATGCATGAACCAAACTAAAGAGTACTTGTTTGATATCCAATTTTCTATGCTATTTGTTGGAAATTGACTTATGTAAGCAATTGGTTTAGTTGACCGTCGTGGACCAATTTCGTCAGTGAATGAAAAATTAATATCAAAATATTATTTGAGTGATGGAGGAGATCATGATATTCATCCATTTGCTCTGGCTTGATCAAAAGAGGGCATGAGCTCATACATGAGGGTGGTCTAGGACGCAAATGCTTGAATGCTAACTCAAGTATGTACAAATGTTAGTTCATATGTAACTAAAATCAAGGAATTTTTAAGAGGGCATTAGTTGCACGTGAAAGAATGGTAGTGTCGATCACACTCAGGGTGTGAGATTTCATTTCGTGCGGGGCGGAACGGGTGAAACTTATTGTTCGGCTCGTGCATTGAAACCGGCACCGGTGCTCCATAGGTTCTGAGGCGCACAGACTGTGTAGCGCGAGCCCTACAACAGCGTAGGAGGCCTCGTGCAAGCCCTGCTGCCACGACGAACTCATTGGGTGAGCCCCGTGACTGCGGCGAACTCGTCGCACTAGCCTTGCGCCCTCAGCGGACTCGTTGTGTAAGCCTGGGTTTGCGACAGACTCGTCGGGCGAGCCCTCTACGATGGTGAGGAGGCGAGGATAGGAGGCGAGGCGAGACGAGGAGCGGCGATAGAATCGTGAGATCGCGAAGATGTGAGGAATAGTTAGGTTTTATTAAATGTTTTAATTAAAATTATTATATTATATATATAATATATTATTATAAGTCTATATTATATAAATTAATAGTTAATTAAATAAACGGTTAATTGATTAATAAATATAGTTATAATATATATTTTTATAAAAAATATGAAAAATTAAAGTAAAAAATAGATAATTTATATTATATATAATTATATAATTTAAAATAATTTTAAAAATAAAATTTAATTTTTTTATAAATTAAAATAGATTAAAATTTATAAAAATATTTAAAATAATTTAAAAATTTTATAAATAGTTTTAAAATTTTATAAATAATTCTTTAAAAAATAATTATTAACATTTTTTTAATAAATATATAATTTTCTAAAATAAATTTAATTTTAAAATTCAATATAAGCTATATATAATTTAGAATATTTATAAACTATAATTATATAATTATATATTATATAAATTAATAAATAAATAATTTATATAATTATTAAATAAAAATTAGGATCTTTATGTTAATTTATATAATTATTATAGATAATAATTTTTTTATCCTACAAGTAAGATTTGGAACCATGAATATTAACATAGTTAGCTCTCTAATTTTTTAGATTCTTGGTTCCTATATATATCGAAACCCTATCAGCAGGGCACGATATGATACCGAAATTGTATCATTCCGGTCTAAGACTGAAACCTCGGCACGGGTTGTGATTTAAACCTTGATCACACTTACTAGCATGGTGTGAAATGACACTGTGGAAATCATGTCGTTTGACATTGTCCAAACGAGTTCTCCCCTTGTTTAAGAAAAGAGGAGAAAGATTTGCTGATGTAGCACAACAAGAGATTGAATGTTGGAAGGTTTGCGGAGTAGAAATTGAGCAATAAAGAATTGTAGAAAGATTATAAAAACTTAGGTATCACACCTAAGGGTTTTGAGGCATCAAATTGTTAGGAGATGACATCACACAACCTAAAGAATTCTCAAAAACTCAATTTATGTTTTCATATTCCATCATTACAATAACATACATATTTATATTAGTAGATGAACTTATAGAAATCATAAAGGACGCATAAGGATTCACATAGGAGACATAAAGGACTTATAAAGACTCACATAGGAAATATAAAAGGACTTTTTAAATAATCTTAATTTACTCTAATTTTTTAAGTGTTGGAAGTTAAAGCATATTAAAATTGTGGGAAATTTATAGATGACTTTTGACTTTCAAACTTTAACCCTTTGGAAGTGATGAACTTAATATCATTTTCCAAATAGGCTCATCATTTTCTAAAGTATGTCAAATTAAATGTCAAATTAAAAGTCGGGCTTTGGAGTCTTTATTTCCTCATTTATAAATTTTTAATGGAGATTACCACTTGTCTCCATCAATTGGCTTTTCTCTTCCATTAATAGAAATATTTCATTCACACTACTCATGCACACTTGCATACACTATTTCTCCATCACTATATACCCCCAAGACTCGTCTCTCAACTCACTCAACTCTCAATTCTCAAGTTATGTTTTTTCCTCTAGAGTTCTTGTATCTTTCTCTCCTCTTTAAAGAGTTCTAAGACTTTAAAAGTTCACCAAACACTCAAATTTGGAGTCTTATTTAAAGTTGCAGCTCATAGTATCTTGGGAGACAATTACCAATAAACCATAAGCCCATGGGAGGACCAATATTGTCTTTAAGAAAGAAAAGGGTTTTATACCCCCTCACTTTGGCCTTAAATTTTCTTATTTGATAGGACAAACTGACTTGAAAGGATGTGTCGAGAATCAAGTCCGTGATCAACAGGATTATGATGGTGATGATGGTACCAAAAGGATACCTCCCCCATTAGAAGTGGTGCCTCAGTAGTCGAAGGGGTTTGTCGAGAATCAAAAGGGGACACGATCCACGTTGTCATACCGATGCTTCATTTATTTGAGCTATTGACTTGCCAATGAGTTGATTGACCGGACCTAACCTATTAGACCAATTTCATTAACTGAGAGAAATTCCAACAACACTATTATTTAGCAATAGCTTTTCTATTTCTTACCTCTTACATTCTATGAACCAAGTGCTCTATTAGATTATGACATCTTGGTTAGAGATGTGCACAATGATTTTCATTTGCTCATAAAGTGTATGTTGCATAAACATTCATCAATCCATAAAGTGTTGGAAATTTTCATGTTGCGTACACTTCATATTGTCATTCCATATGCTTACTTTCCTTGCCTTTCGCTTTTAGTTTTTTTTTATAATAATTTTTTTATCTATATTTCATGAGTAAAGTAACAAAATGTTCTCTTTGGGCATTTATGATCATTCTTCGAGAAATTTTGTTTATGGTGAGGCACATATTGGTTTTGTTATACGGAGTTGAATGTTGGGTTAAGAAACAAACCCACAAGCAAAAGATGAGAGTTGTATAGATGAGAATATTAAGATGAATATGTAGACTTACGAGGATGAATAGGATAAAAAATGAGAATATTAAAGAGAGTCGACATTGCACCTATTGAAGGAAAAATCCAAGAGACATTTAAAATAGTATAGGTAGGTATTTAGCCTTCCAATAAATACACTAGTTAGGCAATGTGAGACTGATAAATATGCACATTAATAGAGGAAGGGGAGACCACATAAGACTTGGTTAACGACAATAAAATAGTATAAAATTTATTTAAATATAGATGAGGATACAGTAGGAAGATTAGTATAGCCGACTCCACATAGTAGATAAAGGTTTTGTTGTTATTGTTGGGGCTTTCACTGGCAACATTATAAATTCTTTTAATGTTTCTGATCTATATTTGATACTAAAACAATCAGATGCTCTTTTGGGGCATTTATAATCAATCAGGAAACTTGTTTACAGTGAGGTTTTTTATTGGTAACTTTAGAAAAATTAGATCAGTCTTCCACCATCTTACTTCAGAAATATTTTCGTTTCTATTCATGAAAATTAGAATTACACATGCATCTTGGCAGTGCCTGCAATATTTCTATAAAAAAAGTTTAAACTGTTGTATTTGGTTGTAGTATTCTTACTTCTGGCCATTATCGTTCACATAGGTGCTTCGGGAGTATAATCATGTAAATCCTCAAGATGATGAGGAAGGGAAAATCTTTTTGAATTCAAGAGTAAGATTCTATTTCTTTTTAACTTCTGAAAAGTTGTACTTTAATTGAAATTCACTTCATCAAGAAGCCACTTTATAATCTTATCACTATTTGGTGATGCTTGCAGAACACATTACAATTGAATGTTGCAGCCTGTTATCAGAAAATGGATGAAAACAGAAAATCTATTGAGACTTGCAATAAGGTAAGAACTTTACGTATTTTCAGAGTTCCATGAATGTAAGGCCAAACAAATACAAACAAAGAAAGCAGTCTGCTATTCAGCACCACTGTTGTAGAATCTCAAATAGATTTTTGATCAGTTGTGCTGAAATATCGAAAGCCAAAGGAATTATATACTGACTCATCCTTACCATTCTGATTGCCCTTTTATTTTATTTTATTTTTTTTTTGAGTTAGAGTTGTTAGGACCGATGGAGTGTGGTAAATTACTTTGAAGACTGATTGAGCCAGCCAGACATTAGAAATATGGCTTGTTTCCACCAGTTTATTCCTAGGATGCATCTACTGGACTGACCAACATCACAAATTAAGCAGGAAATTGAAGAAGATGGATTCACCGATTTGGGTTTTACATGATGAGGGATTAGTAGTCCACCCTCTCCTGAGCTATTGAATGAGGGGTTTGGTTAGAAACACCTTAATTGGGAGATCAGGGAGGCCATGCTGGGACTATGCTTAATTCCTCTCACCAAATTCCTTATTCTGTTGAATTTTGTTTCCCTGCTGCATTTCCTAGTTTGAGCATATTTATTGGTTGTATACTTTGCATAAGATTACTGATGAGAGTGTAAATGGAATAAGCTTGAAGCTTGAAATGAGAGAAATTTAAAAACTAAAGGTGCATTTGGTCATAGTTGTCACAAGCGCGGGCTTCGCTCGCTTAAGCCCGAAGCGAGGCGAAGCGCGCCTGTTGCGCTTCGGAGAAACTCGAAGCGCAGCGCTTTGCGCAAAAGCGAAGCGTTCGCTCGCTTTTGCACGAAGCGCAGAATTTTACAAACTAAAAAAATTTTCCAAGTCGGTTTTTATTTTCTTTTATATAAGTTCAAACTTTAAATTATAAAGCCCTAAACCTGCCTGCGCCTCTTCGTCTTCCTCTCGCCGCTGCTGATCTGATTCTTCGCGGGTGTCGTCTTCGATCTGTGTCGTCTTTGATCGCGAAAAGGTAAGTGGTTCGTTAAAATTTATTTCGGTTTGACTTTCTTGCAACA
>JBBPFP011254804.1:0-10464 GCA_037974795.1 Kaempferia galanga
ATTTTGAAAGGTCATAACTTTTTTATTCAGATTAAAACATAAGACATACAATATATCAAATTATGATCTTTTGAACGAGCTTCTATTTGATATATTGTCTCATAGTTCAACCCAAATCAATAGTTATGATCTCTTAAAGTTGAACTTGTAGGTGTAGCAGCGGGGCGGTGCAATGGTTAAGGCATGGGAGGTTGCCACATGTAGGTGTAGCAGCTACGATTTCGTAGTTGCTACAACATATATGCTGGATGAATTTTGAAAAATCATAACTTTTGAATAATATATCAAATCGAACATCTTTTGTAATTCACCTGGAATCAACAGTTATAATTTTTTAAAATTGAACTTATAGTTATAGCAGCTATTTATGGTTTTGTAGTTACTACAATATTAGTTACTATAACGTGTATACTGAGTAAATTTTGATATCATAAATTTGAATCGGATCAGGTTAAACCATAGAACACATAACATATCGAAACTCGTTTATGAGTTTCGATTTGATATATTTTACATCTTAATCAAAAGTTGTCATATTAAAATTGAACTTGTAGTTTTCGAAGCTGCTAACAGATATATTGCATAGTTAGATAAATTACGATTTTGTAGCTACTACAATATAGTCCATTTTACACCCAAAGTGGGATACCCTTTTTTTTATTAAAAAAATTAAAATAAAACGTCACTATGACGATTAGATAAAAAAAATCCTTTTAATAAGTTTATACAAAAAGGGAGAGGGTAAATATATGATTTAATTCCTTTTTTTTATTTGAGTTTTCAATTTTATCAAAGGGCAGTTTGGTTTGTAGTTAACCTGTGAACCAAATACTCGTCGATCCAAAAAAACAAAATGTTATATGAATATGGAAAGATCTAATAGATTTAGTAATTTTGTTAATTTCTTATATAATTTAAATGATCAAATAGCTTAACTAAGTTTAAAGATAGAAGGTCTTTCCTCTTAATTCATCTTCAGAATATTCATTTCCATATCTTAATTAGAAATTTCAAATAAAAAAAAAAGTAAACATAATAACTCTTGAGTAATCTTATAAAGATACAATGACGTGATAATCTCAGGTCAATGGTTGTTCAAAGAGAACAGGCTCAAACAACATTTTCCCTAACATAAAGATGAAATCTGAATGAGCATAATCTATCAAGTCAAAATGTAAAATCAAACCGGTTAATCCATGGAAGCGGCCAAACTTCAGAAACATGAGAAGAGTTTCTGCTAGCTTTTCGTCAATGTGCTGGATCATCATCACAAAATGGAGCAACCTCGCTGTTTCTTCTTCTTAGATTTCTTGGGGGGTTGAAGTACTACCTTGATAGCTTGATCGAATACCGCCTTGATGTTCTAGGTCACACAGCATTTTACACAATGCAGAAGGGTCCAATCAAAAATGGTAATATATAATCAATAACAAAATAAGAGAAGTAAACTTGGGCAAACAATTACTTGCTGAGTTTTGGCGCTGCACTCGACGTATGCAGCGGCACCAATTTGCTTTTGCAGTTCTTCACCCTAAGCCATTAGGAGAGCCATTCCAATTATGGAAAAGCAAGAGATACAAGGAAGAACATTTAATTAAGCAAGGGCACATGCCTACCTGGCTAGTACTTATGGGTGAAGCACCTGGATGATCTATAAAGAATTGTTTATCGTCACGAAGATCTGCAAACAAGCCCATCTCAGCTTGTATAACATGAAAAGACTAGATACAGGAATCTTTACTAGAGGAACTAATGATGCTGAAAATGTTAACCGAGCAAGAACAAGACTAAAAATCTCAAATTGCATTGGAGATAGTCCAACAGTCCTGCTTGGACTGCTGTAGATATATCACGGTTGTAAATTGGAACAAAACTTAGGTGTAGCCTGTGCTCTCTGTGAATGTGATTTAGATGCACCTATTGTTCAATTTTAGGTACTCCAGTCCCTTAACAGTAGGTGCATGTATTTTTGGTACTAGATTCCTTAAATTAGGTGCAGCCGCGCTTCTTCAATATGGGGAATCTAATATAAAAAACGTGCATGATGCACCAAGTATAATAAACCAGGAAGGGATTACAGAGTAGAGAGCGCTAGGGAAGACAGGAACACACGGGTGACTGTCTGCAATAAGCATAAAAGTGGGTACTGGGAGACAATGCAAAGATAAAAACAGCTAGACCAGGAAAGTTAACATTGTTGGGCCAGAACATCAAGAACGCAAATAACACAAAGGTGGGAGATATAACTCTAGAGAAAGAGAAGCCTTAAACGAAAATAAAAATCCAGCTGAACATATAACATCTCATGTTTGAGTTAAAAATAACAAAAAAAAAAAAATCAACTTAGTTGATGACCAAAAATATGACCAGAAAGCAATAATCAAATTTGGCGCTTCTATGCTTAGGAAAGAGCTATTTCCCTTTCAAACTGAGCCAGCATTAAAAATTAGGTGTTTCTAATATTATTGTTTTATGTGAATTATCCATCCTTGCACAAGCGGCACAGACAAGTTTCCAAAAGAGGAAACCCTTAGAACATTACTTAAGGCTGTCTATTATATGCACAAAAAAAAAGAAAAAAAAACAGGAAAAGATTAAGTTCAAAAGTACAAGATATATGAACAATATTGTTATTGCAAATGTTTCCAACTTAAATCAATTTCTAAGGGAAAGCCAAATCATAAAAGTACAACATTCTATTTAAGATACTAGCCGCCTAGATATCTCGTTTAATGAGATCTTTGCAATGTTAAAAATGAAACAGTAACTCTCAGATGATTTTACCAAATGAAATGACATGAATAGTACTCCAAGAAAGATAATACAAATGACACTGGAAACACCATGATCAACATTCATTAAACAATCAATAGTGACAACAGTTTATAGCTGACTATGGATTGAGATATTGAGTGGTATTCAAATGCATATCCTTTGAAAAAATAAAAATAAATCAATTCATCTCAAATAAAAAGGGGAAGCCATTTTTTTGTTCTAAAGAAACTGGAAGTAGCATACCATGATAATTTGTGAGATTATAAAATGCAAGTTTTGTAAATATCTTGGAGCCATTGAAAGTAAATCAACATGCATGAAGCAAAATGCTAAATTGCACTGAAGTAACTACGAAAGCGACATAAAGTAACTCGGAATGCATAATTTAAATTGCATCTGATGAATCATTTAATCAGGGAGAAACCTATGTTTGATTGATACAGTTCTAATGTTTAAGGACAGTATTCATCAGGTAAGTATGCAAGGTGTACTAAAGTCTATCTGACAAGCCATCTTCAACTTCCATTTGATTTATTATCCTCTACACACATGATAGAGGGAAAAGTAACCAAGATCCTCAGCAAGATTGATCAACTCAAGACAGTCATTCGTAAAGCAACTAGTGAACTAATCTTGAATCATAGATGAATTCACACAACTGGAAGGAGGATTTCAAGTTTCAAGTCATTAAACAATGAAGACGACCAGCAAACAATGCAGAATTATATAGAAAATACTGACCAAAGTTTAAATATAAACAAGATATTTTGAAACTAATCATTACCAAGCTTTGAACCCACGAGGATTATAGGCACACCAGGTGCATAGTGGCTCAGCTCGGGAATCCACTGAAAAAGTCAAATTGACCAACAGGAGTAGAAAATCAGAATAAGTTAATCTTTTAAAAAAGTAAGGAAAAAATCTATGCTAAAAAGAAGAAATCAATTCACGACCTTCTTTGCAACATTTTCATAACTAGCTTTACTAATTAAAGAAAAGGCAAGCAAAAAAACATCAGCTCCTCGATAGCTCAAAGGCCTCAACCTATTGTAGTCTTCTTGTCCTGCTCAAATGAAGTGTCTTGTTATACCACAACAGCCACTTTGACAGGAAGAAAAAGGATGAACATACAAAAGAAATCAAAAAGTAATAGTGTACCTGCAGTGTCCCATAAACCTAAGTTGACTGTGTTTCCATCCACCACTACGTTAGCACTGAAATTGTCAAAAACTGTCGGAACATAATCCTGTCCATTGAATGAAGTGGATCAGTTTCTTTAAACTTCTGCTACACTTACATCTTCCATTCTCAACAATTCAAACCATCAACTATAGAAGTTATTAGTCACTTTTGAACATCTGCGTACCATCTAAACCAATTTCTCTCATTTTACTATTCATTAGAACTACACCGAATTGCTCTTGAATGATAGTTGATCAAATAAATGTTCAATCAAATTATTACTATTTTCATTCAAAACAAAAAAAAAATGCAAAAGAAGTAACTAGTATCGACCAATTTTCATTCATTGTAGACGCACAGCATTATCCAGTTGTTGTTACTCAAATGTAATCACGCCAAGAAAGGAAGTGAGGCCCTTAAGGACAAAAAGAATTTAAACTCAGGAATTTTTATATCATACACGGACGGGATTAATCTAGAAGACATCCGTCTGTACCCGTTCAGGTGTCTAATCTTCAGCATATCTACCCAAATAAAAAAGGAAAATGGTGACGATTACCCTGCTTGCCTAATAAATGCTAATTGACCAAACCATGCTGAGAAAATTTCTTCTCCTGGTCAACAACAAAGAAATTGAAAAGGCAAACGTGTGCCATCTCAAGATAGTCAATGCACATATAGAGCCTAGCGATTAGGAATTTTTCTCGAGAACTATCAACATAATGTCAATACGAGGAAAGCGACAAAGGAATTATTTTTCATGGAGATTCATCAATCGCACAATGGTTCCACGCACTCATGCCCCGATCTTATGCCCTAACAAACATAATCAATGCATCACATAACCCAAAAGATAGAGACATTTCGAGACTCACCGTGGGAAACGAATTGCTGGTGTAGGAAATTAGCATGCAAGTTTTTCCGACGGCACCGTCCCCGACCGTGACGCACTTAATAAACTTCGACGCACTCATCTCCTCCGCCGAATCTCCTCCAACCACAGCACCACACACAAAATCGAAGAAATACAAAAAAAGGAAGGAAAAAATCGTTTTCTCCCTCCTCTCCAACACCTCAGACTCGGCCGACTTCAGCTACGCATCCGCATGCGCCAAATCCAATACGTCCACCCATGACGACCAGAAGGAATGATGGACGCAGATCTGATAAGACAGATGTCTTTTCCTTCGCGTTCTTCTCGTCGAGATTGATGGAAGAGGAATCGACGTAGACCTTCTGCTTTAGGTTTCGCCAGAAGAGAGATAAAAGAGAAGAGGGCCGCGAAATGTGCGCTTGAATCGGTCGCCTCTCGATGGCCAACAAAGACTGTGTGTATATAACATACACACCCAAAAATTCTCATGGCAGAGATTTAATTTTTTATTTTAATAAATTTAATTGGATGGAAAATATTTTTTTTAAAAAAAAACACAAAGATTCAAAGAATATTAACATATTCTTGATCTCCATGACTCTTTGTTTTTAGAATATATATATTGGAAAAGTTATGGTTTGTCACATTTCGAGCGACAGCTGTGATAAGTAATTTATTTAATGTTTTTCCTTCCCCCGATTATTATTGTTATTAATAATACTTCATTATCATTGTTTTTTTTTCTCATATTATGGTTTAATCCAGTGAGCATCATTTATAGGGATAGCGTGTTTGGAAAATGTTATGTCATAATTACAACTTTATAGATCATGATATAAACAACTTAAATATGAATTATATTTAGCATATATTAGTAGAGCTGATATAACTCACCTAAGCGGTCTAATAGCATCAGTTCCATAATAAAATATAAATAGATAAATTATGAAATATATTTTAACCTAGTATAAATATAAACAACTCTAATCTTAAATATAGATTATATTTGGCAAATATGGATATAAACAACCCTAATGAGCATCTCTCAGTTTGATTAAATAATGACAGGGCATATCATGGACTGATCAAACTATTGATAAAATTGAGCCACTTGTTAGCAACCACTCGCGCTTTTTAATTTATCTAATATAACCCGAAGAAAACCGCCCACCTCCAAAATTAGTGGGACCGAAAACCAAAATACCTAAATTCAAAAAAAAAAACATAAAGGAAACAAGCTAAAGCCTCAAAGATGGATAGCATCCATGTCATTTACTAAATAAAAATAGAACAAGCTAAATGGACTGGAGCATAAAATATTGCAAGAAAATGAACTGATTAAGCACTTATCATAATAAAATTTGTTAAACAAATAAAAGAATGTACTCCCCTACTGATCAGATCCTACAAATGATCTAATAACTTTTTAAAAAAAATTAAAAAGAAACAATAGCTGCCTAGAACTTTAAGATCATAAGTGGAAAAGAAGACTAACAAAGCATCACAGGGGGGCTACTACTACTATATCATCTCTTTCAGATTCAGAGCAGGCATCCATTTATAAATAAAGCAGAAACTTGAGAGATTTATCCAGTTTAAGCTCCATCAGTTCCAGCATGGGTCATTCCGTTCGGGCGAGCATAATTGCGACCCCTTCCCCCAAATGGACCTCGTCCACGGCCACGACCATAACCACGGCCTGAAACAAATTGTGCCATTGATGCAGTTCATAGGGCAATCTTGATTTTGAAAAACATCAGCTATGAATCAAAACTTGGCTGTAAATTGAGGGCTATGGGATAACTGAGACCTACCTCTGGCGTGGCTGGGGACGGGAGCCTCATCGTCGTTGTAGGCATAGCTGCCAGTTTCCTGCTGGTAATCAAACCGACCAGCATATCCACCCCTGCCTCGTCCGCGGTAAGCTTGACCTCGCCCACGACCATAGCCGCCTCTACCATACCCACGACCTCTATTATCCCAGTTTTCATCATAATCGAGTGGAGCGTTTCCTAAATATAAACAAGTGAACAATTACAATCACATTGTGGTATATACATCCAAGAGATCATGCTCGCAAGCATGCTTCATACTCACCTCTACTGTATCCACGTCCTCTACCATCCCAGTTTCCATCACCATAATCTGGTGGACCATTCCCTAAACAGAAATATACCATTGAATAACAAATCCAACAGGTCATGGATCAAAAAGATACTTCATACCGTAAGCTCGTCCTCTGCCCCGTAGACCATAACCTCTTTCTTGCTCAGGAGGAGAGCCCTCTGTATCCATAGATACGATGTAACCAAACAATTGCATGAGAATACCTAATGCATATATGGTCAATCATACTTCGCATACCTCCATATTCAAACTCGGCCAATGGTTTCAGCAGATCTCTGGGCAAAGGAGGTTGATACCTAGGAAAAGAAGTTATTCAGTAACATGGTGCCTAATGAACAGCCTACTCTGGATGATACAGAAATTCTCATAAACAAAATGTACCGAAACAGTTTTATCTTGCAGAGTAGAGGAAGGAATCAGATGCTAAAAAAGACCAGCTGTTGTAATTGGGAAGTGGGAACATTCTATTTCTGACTAACTACGAGTGTCCTAACGAAGAATGATTTATAGGTTGATCCCGTGTTGACACAAAGTGGTCATTTGACCAGCAATAAAATTGTTACTAATTGAGAATAAAGGCAAGATTCAACTTTCTAAATCTTATGCGACATTAAAGTGTAGACTAGAATATTTTCTAAAGCTCAAGTCAAAACTCTTTTCTCATTTCTAGATAGTACTGGATCAAGGAGAATCCCAAACTAAAAACTGAAGGGAATGTCTTAACTTTTAAGTGAATTTTACAAAGCCATGTCTCTTCTCATTCTATCAACGATGATATTTGTTCCATCCATAATTGCATGGATAGATAACCAAAAACATGCTAAGTACACGAGAATCTAAGAGAAAACTACAAAAAGAAATGTTGATTGATGCAAGAAGATAAAAAAAAATGAAGAAACAAGAAAATAGCAAATAAAAAATTCCACTTTAATTGCCTACTATCAACAAGTACGCAAGATTATGAAAAAACATTCAATTACCTAGCCGGAGATGTATCCAGTTCCTTCTTTGACAAAGTTATGGTGATTACTGACATATGTCTAGTAGTCTCCAGCTTGAAAATCATAACTGGTTCAGTAACTAGGGGAAATTATTAATATTCAAACTTAAAATTTTGTAGAAGATATTCAACTGTGCAACTTTCATAGACCAACTTCACACCAAATTACTAATTTTAAAATTCAAAAGAGAAAAATAGCTTCTTACGGTAGTAAGCCTTCCTCTAATGGTTCCCATGTATCAGTTATGTCAGTAGAGCCAATAGCCATATTTTGATGGAGACCAACTATTCTTCTCTGTATCACCACCATAGATAAACTCCAATAAGTTGAAGAACTTTCATTTAGTTTAATCTATCAAACTGAAGGTATGAGAAATATAACGAGTTTATCGAGAAAAACAATACAAATATCTGTAGAACCTAAAATAGAGTACCTTAATCAGTTCTACAATAGTAATAGTCTTATTAATAGCCCGCCCCATTGCCTTCAAAACAATCTCAGTCGAACCTTTTTCCTTTAGAAAGAAAGTAAGAGATGTCAGTTAAGACTACAAATAACAAACTGAAAAACATTAGCAAGACTAAAATATGAACATAATAAAAATGGTAGTTTGTGTAGAATGCCAATTCCACCAAATTAGTGATACTTGGTAATTGAGTATATGATCTTTCTAGCACAGCGGTAGTAAGAATCTCCTGCTCTTAAATCTATACTTAATAAGAAAAACTAGACCTAGTGCCCATGACAGTGCCATATGTTGTTTTTTCTTTCATAAATCAAGGTAATCAAATGGTCATAGGCAAATGGTGACTACAAGAGAAAAAATATGCACAATGCTATCATAACTTGAGATAGGGTATTTTGTATTTAGCCATATTCAAGTAGCAACATCTCATCCATTTACTCCCAAGACACTGAGTAATGCACTGAGATATCTAAAATTGTTAATTTCATAAAAAGCTGTTCCTTCAGTTTCTCCACCCTCTGGTACCGATCCATCTTCTTATCCACAGAAAAAAAGGAATGAATCCAACAAAATCAAATTTTGGAAAGAGCAAATAATCAGTGTCCATAACACGTCCATGAGACTCGAGTAAATCTAATGTATAAGGAAGAAAACAAAGGATACTTGGGATCAAAAGAGAAAAAGACTCACTACAACGCATGAAATAAAAACTTAGCCACATAAAACCCAATAAAATCAGTGATAAACACACCAGAAAATACATCTTCGTTATGCGTAGGTTAGAGACAGAATAGGAATTGTGGAAGAAAATACGTATAATAAACAAATATTTTACCATTCGTGTATAAGCAGATTAAAGAGTAAAAACGATAACAGTACATGATAATTTTTCCGACTAATTTCTCCCGTGTAAAAACAGAACCTCAAACTGTAGCAATAGAGAGTAGAAATCCCCCACCCACCCATCCAACCCGACACACCCCCACCCCACCAACAAAAAAAAAATCAAACTTTTTCCATCCCGGCAGCAACTCAAGTCAAAATAAATACCGAAAAAACTAAGAAAAAGGCAAGATGGGGAGGGTCTCCGCCATCGCCTACCTCCGCTATAGCTTCCGCTCGTCGTCCTCTATGACGCGAGTGCTCACCGCGGAAGGAGAGGCAGCTCTCCCGCTTTCGCTCCTTCTGGTACTCCGATTCGCAGGAGATCCGGCGCAGGGCTTCTTCGTGCTTAGGGTTTAGGGTTCCTCGCCGATTCGTCTAAGTAGCAATTGATTCTCTACCGTTCGTTTTTACAGGTGGTGATTTTAATATAAATAATTTGTTATATTTTAAATATTATTTTTTCTATTGACTAGGATTATATCACACTTTATATTTTTATCTAAGAACGTAGTGCCGCATACCTTTTCAAATCTTATAAAAAAAAATATCGATTGAAAATTTTTTTATACATAATACCACAATTTAATTTTTAAAAATTAGAGATAAAATTTAATTGGTATAATCAAAAATCAAAAATAAAAAATAAAAAAATGAAAAATACTTACCCTATATTTAGGAGGAGTTGAGGGAAGGGGAGGAAAGGAGATGGAAAGGTAAATAAGGAGAATGGAAATTTTTATCCTTAGTTGGGAGAAGGTGAATTATGGAGGGGAAGAAGAGAGATGGGTAAAACTTAATCTTGATACTTAGGAATCAACGAAATTCCTCGCGCTCCAAATTGGGATATAAGAAAGGGAAAAGAAGATTCCGCTCCAAATTTACCCCTATTTCTTTTGTTTTTTTTTTCATATGTAAGTTTATTTTTTTAAAAGAGGATATTTTTATATTTTTAGTCTTTATTCTTCTTTTTTTCCTCCCCAACTAACCTCCCCTTCCTCCCAAACAAAGGAAAGCTAAATATTTAACTTCCTCTCCCTTCCCTTCCCTTCCCTTTTTCTCCCCTTCTTTCCCCTTTCATTAATGAATCTTCCCTCTTCCCATCCAAACAAAGGGTTAAGAGCGGATGAGTGCGTAGGGACTTGTCCACAACTTGG
>JBBPFP011255021.1:0-10464 GCA_037974795.1 Kaempferia galanga
ATTTACTGAGTACACTCTTAACTACTATTTTTAACTTTAATACCATCTTATCTCATGTCATATTAGATTCACCGTATATTTCACATAATATTTGTACTTCTACCTTCTCATTAAATATGTTTTGTTTTCCATTCTTGAACTTCAACTATTTAATTTTAGGAGTTGTGTATATTTTCCTTCTATTGGTATTATGGTTGAGGCGTATATTTAACAGTACTACTAACCTATGTTAAGTAGTTAAGCTTTCTCTAAGGATAACCTTGTAATCTTTACAAATCTTTCTATCCTCTTCCTAATCATAAAAAAGTTAATTTGTGATTTATTATTTTCACTTTTGAATGTGACCAACTGTTATTTTCTTTTCTTAAAAAATATATTAGCATATGCTATTGCAAAATCCAATATAGTTTTCCTTTTTTTTTCATTTCTCATTCTAAACCTATAATCCACATGTCCCCTCTCATATTCTTAATTTTTCACTCTGACATGTTCATTTAAATTGCCTCCTATTAAAATGATTTTAGTTGGTAGAATATTTTGTAAAACTTCATCTACGTCAGTCCAAAACTTTGATTTGATAGTTTCATCTAATCCTACTTGAGGTGCATATATACTAATTACGTTCATAATTTCTTTAGTCATTGTTATATTAAGAGTTATAATTTTATCCTATTTTTTAGCTACTCTTACAACTTTATCCTTTAATGAACTATCTATGATAATACCCACTTTATTTCTTCTCTTTTCTATGTATTATAACTTTAAACCTGAGTTATCTATCATCTTTGTTTTCTCGCCTACTCATTTTGTCTCTTGTACATACAAAATACTAATTCTTTTCCTAATCATCGCATCTACTACCTTCATTGATTTACCGATTAAGGTTTTCATGTTCCATGTTCTAAATTTTAGATCATTAGTTTCCCTATAATATTTGTTATTATCGAACCCATAGTATGAGAACTTTTGTCCATTTATACAACACCCAAGTTCTCATAGTAGTTGGACCCTGCAACACTAATTCTTACCTATTTAGTACTACACCTAAGTTCTAGAGATGTAGCAGTTCTTGTCAAAAGGTTATAATCGAACCCTGCAATATGTTCCTTTTGAGAAACAATCTAATATTAACATAATAATTTAATAAATGCATTTATTAAATATTTATTAATTTTAATGTTCCGGCATAGGTGGAGTTTTATCAACACATTAAACTATCAAAATAAAGAGAAGTCGGTTGAAGTTTGATAGAAGGGGGATTTTAAATTTTTTAAAGGTTAGCGTTCCTAATATAAATAACAAATATGTTAAGCTTAATTATAATCTTTTTATTTATTTATTTATTTATTTATTTTGTACATTGTGCTTGACTTAATCACTTTTTCAGTTATTTTATGAGAAGAAAACATAATGATGATTTTAAAGTGATTCACTAATGGCTTATAGTGGAGTAGAAATTAAATTAAGGCAACTAAACTATTATATCTTAACGTTTACTCGTGTAGTTTTGTCTTTTTATTCTCAAAACAAAATTCCACCTTAATTATTTTAATATTTTAAAATAGCTTTCGGTTTCGTGGCCTAATAGATCAACGTGTTTGCCTCTTAAGCAGGAGATTATTAAAGTTTAAGGGATTAAGAAGTGAAATAAATAAACTTTCAATCATTGGTCCAAATCCCGTTTATATTTCATTCGTATAATTATAAAAATATTTTTCATAGTAATAATAATATATTTATATAAAATATTTTATTTGACAAGATCTACTCGATTTAGTTTGATAAAACCACTTTTACTAACTCAGTTCACTCATTCAGTCTGACTAATTTATTCATTCTATTTAGCAATCAGTCCAATTAACTCATCTTACCGACTCACTAATTAAGTTCAACAGACCCATCGATGCATCCTACTTATTAAATTAATTCATTGGACTTGTTTTTCAACATTTTTGCTTTTAACTTAACCAATCCATTTGGATTTTATCCTTTTTTTTTCAAAAAAATAAAATAAAATACAAAACTCCTAACCCTTACTAATCAAATCAAATAATAATAATAAAAAAAATCTTATTTTATGAATCACAAAAGATTTACATTTATGAAATTACATTAGGGTAAAAATCAAAAAGCCCCTCTAAATAATGCAAATCATAAAAAGGAGGTCTCTTTTTCCAAAATAAAAAAAATAAAAGGACATCCCATTGGATATTTTATCTTAAAAAATATTTTTACTTTCAACATTAGTGTAACAACTATGAGTAACTATTATAATATATTATATATTGGACGGATGACTTTGGGTTGTCTGGTGTTAAGATGGATCGTAGGTAGACTGAGTGTAGACCATCCGACATGTGGTAGCTCGTCCTCCCTGTTCTTACACTCACTCGCACAGACTCAAACAAACAGTTAGAGACCGGGGCAAGGAAGGAGTCCTCGGCTTTGGTACTCCAATGCTCAAGTCAGTGACGTGACTGAGAGAGGAAAATAATGACTGCAGTGGAATAGTAGAAGTGCAGGTATGCGTACCTCCGTCCGAAACCGAAGACCCCTATTTATAGTGAGGGTTTATGCTTTGACACACATATTGATGCGCTACTTGCCAAGAATAAACCTCCTTTAACACCTTACCTTATTTGGACCTGCCATATATGTACGGGTGTCAGGAATAAAAACTTGGTTGATACATGTCGTACACTGTGCTCCTGACACTGACAGCTGGCTCGCTCTGTACCAAAATGTAGGTGGGGCACTGCTCCCTGGGAATATGTCGTCCACCCGAGTGAGATTTCAGGTCGTTCTGTTACCTTCTCAAGGAGGACTCGTGTGTAGGCCGACTGACAGGGTTGTCCGTTCGGTCGAGCGGAATGTACTTGGGGGAGGCCTTCCCTGCTTCTATGGTTAACCGGACAAGTGAAGCTCTAGACTATTCCGTCGCCTACTTAAGGAGGGTCGGTGTGTGGGTTGTGACCCTCGTGCTTTTGTATTGGTTGCGTTGACTGGGCCTACAAATCGGGCAGTTTGGAAGATCCACGTCACCTGCCACCCGAGTCTCTAAGTTGGCCTCTTCGTTGATTGCACTTGGACTTTACGGGGTCCTTCCTACCTTGCCGCATCATTATAGTTGAAAAAAACTCTTTTTTACTGGTCAATTATAGTTTTTCAATTTACCTCCTCATAGATTAATCATGGGACTGACTGTGTAGGATTGTTGGAGTGGCGGATTCTAACTTTTATTATTATACAATATTTAATAGCTAGTTGCCTCTGGGCATAGTCAAATTGGTAACTATACAGTAGATTTGTAGAAATGAAAATGATTAATTCTACACGAAGCCAACAAAAAAAAAAAAAAAAATACTTTTTCACATAGTGACCTACTTAGTTTTTTAATTTACCTCTCTATAGATGACTATAAAACCAACCGTGTGGTGCATATGGGGTCAATGTATTATAAAAATATAATATATAATAGTTATTATGTATCTACTACAATTACTAGAATGTTTTTCTTTACTTCTAATATTATATATTATACATCGCAGTTACAATTAACTGTTATAGCATGTAGTAATATTATATTATTTTAAAATAATTTTAACCAATTTAAGATGATTTTAATTAAGTAAATAATTTTGAACAAATTGATTAATTTTTTTTTGACATAACATTGTCAAAATTTAGGATTTAAAGTTTAAAGTTTTAGGATTTTAAATTTAGCTAATAACTATCTAAAAATGATTTTAATAAAATTTGAGTAAGTATTTTGATATAATAATATTTTGTATATATTAATTTTTATTAAAATAAAATATTTTTTTACAAATTGCTGTTATAATAATATTAAAATAAAGAGTATTTTTAGTAAAAAAAATAGTGAGACATGTTTTGATTTTTTTATTTGAAAATGAAATATCCTCTCGACTATTTATATAATTTGGAATATTTTTTTTAAAAAATTTTTTTATAGTTATATTACAATTAACAGGAAACACTTCCCTTTTAATAAATATTTTTTTGTAAAAAAATCATTTATTTTATTTAGTGATAAAAATATACAACTTCGAAAGATTTATGGGTTTAGTAGCACATTGATTTGTCTTTGAGTTATAGTTATCCTTTAGTGGAAATTTAATTCCACTCTAAAAAAATTTACGTATTTCCAACATATTTCTAAAATTTTATTGCTTTTAAAATTTAAAATATTTTTAAACACCACGGTTAATTTCAGGATAAATTTTAATATGCCTCTTGCACTTTATTAATATTTAGATTTTTATCGAAATGTATGAGAATATTTTATTTTATCTATTAGATTTCTTTTTAAAATTGTTCTGTTATTAATGAAGGAAAAAATATTTTAATATTAAAATATTTATATTCGAAGGGATTTTAATATTAATAAATATTAAGAAGCATTTAAAAATATATTGAACTTTTGGGAACAATTTAAGAATTTCCTTTAACTTTAAAGAGTAAACTGAAATTTTCGATTATCTTTAAATTAAACCTCAATTCCTCATCCAATCAACGAGTAGCCTCCACCCACTGCCGGCCAACGATAGTTACCCGCAACCACCACCAGGCACCAGCTGACCAGCACCCTCCCCGTACGGGGATCACTCACTTCACTCCCTTCCTTTCTCTCTCTCCTCCGCCTTCCGTAGGGCCGGCCGGCGATTGAGTGAAGATCGGCATATCGAATGGGCGGGAGCGGGTGGAGGAAGGCCCTCATGGGTTTCAAGCTCTGCGTCGATTCTCCCCTCGCTGACGAAGGCGATAGCTATGTCAGGCCCCCTGTTACACCGTCAGACCCCTCCGCCGCTTCGCCATCGCCAGATCCGTCGGATTCACAGCCGCCCACTCCAACTCAACCGTCCTCAGGCGTCCGCCCGCGGGTTTCCACATCCGGCAGCGGACTTTCCAAGGTAGGATGCACTTGCTCCTCTTTGATCTATTGGTCTCATGGGATTTTGGTTTCAATCTATCGAGTGGGTAAGCAAATTTCAAAGGTCGCGTCAGTGTCCGCGCTTGGTCTATCTTCATCTGGATCTGTTTAGTGCTCAGCTAGTGTTTCAATTAGGCGTGGAACGTGTAGTCTTTTTTTTTTCCTGCTTCTCTACATGCCTACTTGTTTTTTCCATTGGCACTTTCACTGCCATGTGGAGATCGTTGTGTGAGCTCAGTCATCATCCGTTGCATGTTGTGCTTATCAAAAGAAAATGGGTTAATATTCTAACTTTTCGTTGCATATTCCTGCCCTAACTTGAAACGCGCATATTCTAACTTTTGATGCTGCAAGCTTGCAGCAGCAGATCTGGAGTTTTCACGATCATTATCCTGCCTTTTGATGTATCCTACACTAAAATTCAACAAAAAGGCATGATGTTTGGGGCATAAGGGTGTTTTTATTTGAAGTCCTCAAGTTCCTCATCCCTGGTGAAGATCACCTTGATCCCCCTAACAACCATTATAGTTGCACTGATGGTTGTGATCAAGTTTCATTAAAGCACGTATTACAGATTTAGCTGGCCCTTTCTGTTAGAACTATAGTTGCTTTCTAGATTCATCAGAATTTTTCATGGTTACCTTATTTGACAACATTTGTTATATTTCCGACAAAGTTCTATTATTCTCTTTGGCTGAAAGCCATAAGGTTTACATGGGACAATGTCCATTAAATCCTACCCGCTGGTTCATCAAACAGAGTGGTTGTTGCTCCCAGTAAGGTGGAACAAGGAGAAAGGTTAGTTAATCCTCAAAATAATGTTGGGATTATGTTTTTTGAAATAGAGGTTGTTTGCATATGACACCTAGCCAGATTCTTCTGGAACCTTCAAAATCATGCCACAGATTGTCCATTTTACAATCTTTATTACTTTTCACCTGCACTTGTCATGCTTATTAAATACACTATTGCCTATGTTTCACTTATAATCATTCACCATTTTCCTTTCATTTTCGTGTCATTTACCAAAAATAGATGTTTAATTTCTCAATGTTATCGCTTCTCATCTGGATAGAGAATTTGGGTGTCTTAGGTTCTAATATTGTCATTGACTAAATTTTTCTTGATTTGATCATCATCTACAAGTTCTATAAGCATGTATTCATTAGTTATACTTTGATGATCAAGTAGTACATTATATACACCAGTAGAATATAAACACTTCGTCTTGATTTTCAGCTTCTTTTTTGAATCAATTTAAAATGTATTATACTATTGCCATTCTTAGAAGTTTATAGCAAAAATATTCCAAAATATTGTTAGAATTACTCCCTCTTTCATGTATTTGTATGATTATTAGCCATTGTTTCTTTCTGACAAAAATCTCAACAAACTCAATGCTTGATATTATTCTGATAATCTTGGAAATGTCAAGTTTGTGGTTGTTTTGATAGCTATTATCTCTCTGAATTATGCATTCATGTAGTATATGTTGGGAAGGAGACTTCTATAACAATTTAATGTTTTATCAACAGTTAATTTGCTTTATTGTTTGTTCCATGACTTGTTGTTTGTTTTTTTTTCCTCTTACTTTTATTTTCAGATTGTATATTAGTTGAGCTTCATGTTTTTTCAGTTTCTTACTCTATAGCAACATAATGTTGGACATGCTATATGAAATTAACCTCCCTTTTATTTATATCTAGAGGATGTGCGCCATATGTCTGACAACCATGAAACCAGGGCAAGGTCATGCAATCTTTACTGCAGAATGCTCTCATAGCTTCCACTTCCATTGTATTGCCTCATGCATAAAGTTTGGCAACCATGTCTGTCCAGTTTGTAGAGCAAAATGGAAGGAAATACCATTCCAAGGCCCTTCTAATTCTCCTCGTGCAAGATCAACAGTTAATCCAGTGAACATAAATAGGCATCATGCTTATAGTTTTCAGCATCCCCTCTTGCTCAATTTGGAGCCTTGCATTTTCAATGATGATGAAGCATTAGACACCACCTCCAAAGCTTCTGGAGTTTGCCACATTGGATCCACCAACACTGTAGTGATAAAAACATACCCAGAATATTCAGCTATTCCAGAGTCGATTTCGACAGATAACTTTACAATTTTGATTCATCTCAAGGCTCCTCTTGCTCCCAGAACAGAGACTTCATCACAAAATGCCCATGTAGGCGATGAAGTTCCCAGAACACATCGAGCCCCAGTCGATATTGTGACAGTGCTTGACGTAAGTGGTAGCATGTCAGGCACTAAGCTTTCACTTCTGAAGCAGGCAATGGGATTTGTGATCCAAAATCTCGGCCCACTCGATAGATTGTCCGTTATTGCCTTCTCATCTACTGCCAGAAGGCTCTTTCCACTTCGTCGAATGTCTGAATTTGGCCGCCAGGAGGCATTGCAGGCTGTTAATGCACTGGCAACAAGCGGCGGAACAAATATCACAGAGGGACTCAGGAAAGGTGCCAAAGTGATCCAAGAACGCAAGGAGAAGAATCCTGTCTGCAGCATCATCCTACTGTCCGATGGGCAGGATACCTATCTCCTTTCTCCATCATGGCGTAATGGACGACACACTCTACCAGACTATAGGTCACTTGTGCCTTCATCTATTCGAGATGGAACTGTCCATAATGTACCTGTTCATGTGTTTGGATTTGGTTCTGATCATGATTCTGTATCAATGCATTCAATCTCTGAGACCTCCGGGGGGACGTTCTCGTTCATTGAAGCTGAGGGTGCAATCCAGGATGCATTTGCTCAGTGCATTGGAGGGCTTCTTAGTGTGGTGGTGCAGGAAATGCATGTGCAGCTTGAGTGCCTGCATCACGATGTACAACTACAGTGCATAAAATCTGGCCGATATGCTAGTTGGATTAGAGATGCTCGATGTAGTGGGACCATAGATGCTGGGGACTTGTATGCTGATGAAGAGAGGGACTATCTTGTTTCTGTCAATGTTCCTCCTGACTGCCATGAGACTCAACTTCTCAAAGTCAGCTGTGTGTATAGTGATCCTGTGACAAAGGGGGTAATTAGTCCAGCAGCTGTAGAATTGAAGATTTCTAGGCCAGAGTCAGTGGTGTCACAACCAATCTCAATCGAGGTTGATCGTCAAAGGAACCGACTCCACGCTGCAGAGGCCATGGCCAAAGCAAAGGCAGCTGCTGAGCATGGTGAACTCTCAGAAGCTGTTTGTTTACTGGAAGAATGCCGTAAAAGGATTCTTGAGTCTGAGGCTGCAAAATCAGGCGACCAACTGTGTGCAACCCTCGATGTGGAGCTCAGGGAGATGCAAGCGAGAATGGTTGATCGACAACGATATGAGGCATCAGGACGAGCATATGTTTTGTCAGGGTTGAGCTCCCACTTGTGCCAGCGGGCAACTATGCGGGGGGACTCAACCCATAGTGGAAGCTTTACTCAATCCTATCAGACACCTTCCATGGCTGATATGATACAGAGGTCCCAAACATTCAGTCCTGCGATACGGCATTCAAATTCCAGGATGCGTCACACAATGTCATTTCCAGCAGGACCAAAACCCAGGTAATTTGTTAATCTTCAGTTGGGTGTGGGAGAAATTGTGCAAGTGTAGGTACATCCTGAAGAACTAAGAGAAGGCCTTTTAAATTGGTTCTGGAGCCATTGTTTTACTCCGAATGAATAAGTTGGATTGGTTAAGTAGATTGGAATTTATTCTACCAATTGTTAAATGGGTCTAATGGCGTGTATATAAAGATTGTATGTATATGAAACAAGTATACCTTTGTGCCTTTGTGATTGTTGAGAAAGAACAAACGCCCCATGATCTGTGAAGCATTCTTTAGTTTGCTAGATTTTTTTTTCTTTATCAAGTTAACATATTGATGCAAGCTGATATACTTAAAGTTTCCTTTGTGTAGATAGTGTCGGATAAAACTGATAGAATTATGGCGACAATTAGGATGCAAGAAGACAGTGATGGACATATCAAAAGGTATCTAATTCATGTGTTCGCTCTTTATGCTCGTGCGTTTTGGTGCATTTTCACGCTTTAGTAGCTGTTAAAACTGTTAACAAATAAAAATATTGGCACATTTTTCTTCAAATAAATTGTGCCATAGTACTTATTTACTTCACAGTTATGTGGCATGATTCCTTCGTGACATTGTTTTGCTAGATACAATTCATTTAGTTAAATAGATTAAGTTTGGTCAACGCCTTATTATTGTGGAACAAATTTAGCTTGAATGTGATGATGATTAGAACCTTTAAAATTAGCTTATATCATATGACGTAGAGGATGGTGAAAAGTGTAGCAATCAGTTTAATTTAATTTCAGTTTTTCTTTTTTTCGTTCCTCTAGCTCCACTTGCATGGGTGCAATAACAATATTCTATTGACCTCGTGACTTGTGACAGGACTATCTCAGTGCTTTCGTTCCTGCAAGCCAAACATGAGCTGTACAGATAGCTTGGACCACCTGTCTCTCTCCGCACTTGTTTTGCTCTCGCTCTGTAGTAGTGCTCTTAACTGGCAAGTTGTAGTAGTGCTCTTGACTGGCAAGTAAGCCATCTACTTCCACACGACTTGTATTGTCACATTTATCTTTCCCTCTTTCTATGAAACCTTGCATGTGGGAATTGGGGATCAAACAAAGACAGCTCCAATCTTTAGAATTGGATGCTATCTTTCCATTTTTTTTACAGCAATTTAAGGACGTACGTAGGTTTATGAATTAGCATACATTACGCTTTGATATTTATTAAAAAATATATTTAATTTCATTTCTCTCTTTTTTTTTCTTATGCATGTAATTTCTTTTCTCTTTCTGCTCTCAAATTCACCCGGCCGCTCTTCTCTTTCCTCTCTTTAGGAGGTATATATGCATGCACGCATAATAAATTAGAATTTAACGTATTTCTTTTAATAACACTTTAACATCTTTAAAAAGTTGAAATATACAATGAATAATATCGTTAAACTCCTTATAACATCAGAAATTCTCTAGACCTGAAATGAGTTCAATCTGAGATTTCTACCACTCATGGACCAAGAGATTTTAGATTGGATCCATTTTAGGTCATGTAGATTTTAAAGCAGTAAGAAGTTTAACGGTGTTATCCATTACATATTTTGACATCTCTGGTGGTATTTAAATATTATTAAAAAAATCAGTTAAAATATTCATATCAAGGCCACGTTACATTCCATATCAGATTGTAAGGAGTTTAATGGCATAATCTATTACGGATTTCAACGTTTTTAAATGTGTTAAAATATTATAAAAAAAATCAACTAACATGTGTTTTTTTTCCTTCGATTTATGAAAATTTCATTAACGTGTGGTTATTGATAATTCCATATGATCCATGCTTTTGATTGCCCTACTGAACCCCTTGCTCCTCTTGAGTGCATCAAGAATGGATTGGTTCCAATTTGCTGAAAGCAACTGGTGGTCATCCTGTCTAAAATTAGAAAAGATGAATATCAGGATATATGCTGTCATTAAGGT
>JBBPFP011255130.1:0-10463 GCA_037974795.1 Kaempferia galanga
TAAATGTATTATTTTAACCTATCTAGATTAAATAAATTGAATTAATTAAATTAGTTAGCTTAATTTAGATAATTAGATTAATTAAATTAATTAGGTTGAATTAATGAGTTAAATTAGATTAGTTAGACTATTTAGATTAATGAAATTGAATTAATTAAAATAGTTAAATTAATTAGATTAGTCTGGTTAGCTAGATTACTTAGAATAATTAAATTAGTTTATTAAATTAATTAAATTAAATTAACCCCTTAGTACTAAAATTTATTAGTCCCTTTAATATTATAATATCCTAAATTCTATGCATATCTTATATGAATTATATCAGATCCAACGTGGAGATTTTTGTCGATTCGTGATTATTACATTTTAGCACTTTTGATATGCTGAAATAAACATTGAATAGTATTTAAACTCCTTACAATTTCAGAAGTGCACAGTAACTGAAATGAGTGCAATCGGACATCTTTAGGTCCATTAGTGGGTTTTGGTCGAAATCCACTCATGGACTTAGAGAGCTCCAATTGCGTCCATTTCAGTTCCTATAGATTTATGAGGTTGCAAAAAGTTCAAATATGTTATCCATTATTTATTTAGCTTCTCGGGAGCTGTAAAAATGTAATAAAGATAAATTGACAAAACTCCCTATGTGCGGGCTTGATATGGAATCATATCAGACCCGCATTGGGCCTAATATCAGGATCTCATATCAGACCTACGTTGAAGTTTTTCGATTCTTCGTTAATACAATGCAACGTCTCCTAGAAGCTAAAATAAATAATGGATAGCGTATTTAAACTTCTTGCAATCTCAGAAATCTATAGAAACTGAAATGAGTGTAATTGGAGCTCTCTAGATCCATTAGTGAGTTTTGATCGAAACCCACTGATAGACCTAGAGAGCTCCAATTGTACCCATTTCAGCTCCTGTAGATTTCTAATGTTGTAAAGAGTTTAAATATGTTATCTATTTTTTATTTAGCTTCTCTAAATGTATTAAAAAATTATCAAAAAATTAACTAAAACCTATATGTCGTAGGTCTGATATAATTTTCATATTAGACTCACTTTATGCCTGCATGCATGCAAAAAAAGAGAGAGGAAAGAGAATAGAGAAGAGGAAAATAAGAGAGAAAATATAAGAAAGAGAAAGAAAACTGCAGCTAAGAGAAAAAAAATTTGTCAGGAGTATAAAATGGGAAATCTACTTAAAAAAATATGCTATTTGGTAAATATCAAATTAGTAGGCGTCTTTTGATAAATTCAGAATCCCACCTACACCTTTCGGTAAAAGCCCGATTATTTTTACTAATTTGCCATCGAACTATTGCACTAGCTAGAGCACGTGCCGAAAATAATTACTGGCGGAGTTCATGCCCCTTCTGGTAATTTCAACGTTCCCGCCCTCGTCTATTTAATCCTCCCCTTATTTCCTTCTGCATCCCAAAACAAAGTTAAAAGCCAAATGGTTGAAACTAGGAAAAAAAAAGGGGAAAAAAATTGGAGGACTAGTTAAACAAAATCAAGCTTCGTTCGTGTGCTTTGGGTCGCTTCCTCGCAGCTTAAGGGCGAAAGATTAGGGTTTAGGGCCGCCATGGACATGGATTCACCAGAAGCAACCAACATTTCCGCCCCCGGCTCCGACCCTTCCCCGCCAATCAAGGTTCTTTTTTATCTCGGTTTTCCATTGAAAATTCCAGCGGGAATCTGTCGTTTTTGTTCTGTTGTTTGATCATTTTGGGTTCCTGCTCCGAGATACTGTTCTTCTCGGCCGTCGTACTTAGTAACCCTAGAAATCTGCTGGAAAAGCCTCTTATACGAACTTTCGATTTCTTTTCTTCATTGATTATCTCTTGATGTCCGTGGCATTCTTTACAGTAGATTTAGGGTTCTTGGCAGGCATTCTTGGCTCACGCTGGTATTCATTTTGGTGCAAAATTAGCCCTTTTCAGACATTTAGTAAGTTTTTGCTGATGACGCTTTGTTCTAGTTGTTACTGCACCGCCTCGTTCCTTTCTAAAGTAGTGCTTGGAGTTGGAAGAATAGTTCCGATTGGCTATTCTAATTCGGTTTTTAAAATTTACTTCGGAAAAAAAGAGATACTTCTCTAAGAATGTGATGATGATTTGCACGATGGCAAACGTTTCTTGGTCTATACTGTGTGCTTTTCATTTACATGGGTGGTGCAGTTTCTGCTCTCTCTAATAAACTAAGTGCATGTTTGCTAATGATTTTTATTTGAGATTTCTGACCCATTTCATAGTATTTATTTTTCATCTATCGCTTGTCTATTTTTCTTTATAGAATTTTTCCCATCCTTTCTGCAGCGTTTGATGTTATGATTTTAATTCCATTTCATTTTGCAGGAATCACCTTTCTCTAGCTATGTTAACAGTTTGTCACCATTTCAATGTTCTAATTCGGGGCATGGCTTGCGAGCCTATGAAGATGTTAGTTTTCCATCTCCTCAACCCGTATTCACATCACCACATTCTCTTCCTAGAAAAGATACTGCGAGAAGGTACCAGATTTTGTCATACTTTAATTGCTCTAAGAAGAAAATATCTGAAGGATTGATTTGTTACGTATCTTTCATTTTTGTTTCTGTCAGTTTCTTATCACTACCCTTGGTTGCCTCGGAATCAATGGATCAATTGAGCTCTAGAATTAATGAAGGCGATGACAATCCATCTTCTAAGGATGAAAATAGTGGTGATTCTTCAAGTTTTGTTGACACACTTTTGGCAGATCCACTAGATAATTTTGATAAGGCTTCTTCTTGTAAATGTTCAAGCCAAGCTAAAGAAATGACTCAAATTGTAGATGAAATTTGCATTAATGCCAACGTTAATACTATGGAGTCTTCTAAAAATGATTTTGCATACGTGAATTCTGCTACTTCTGCTTCAACTTTGGTAGATGAATCTATAGATGATGATGTGGGGTGTTCTGATCCATCTAATTTGAACTCAAAAGTTATGGTTGTTCCGCAAGGTCCATTAATTGATTCTAACAGTTCCCTTGAAGTGAATGCTCAAACATGTGAATGCCATACGCAAAAAACTTCTGATCATAAGACTACTGAGCAGTTTGCCTCATCTGATGTCGAAAAAGGTTTCTCTGATGCTGAAGCATATTTTCTTATTGAACCGTCTTTAACTGATGTCAAGACAAAATCTGTTGATGCTGTTGAGATAACCAATAAAATTTCACTTGACGGGCAACCAGTATCAATCATCAACAACAACCCCACAGATAATATTCACTCACTTTTGGCACCAACCACAGGGGAAAAAACTGAAGTGGATCAAGATTTGCATACAACAACCGAATTGAAAGGTGTAAGAACACAAGGTTTTTCACAAGTCTCAGGTGAATTGCATTCAACCCCTCAATCCTTTGAATTGATTCAGGATTTTCAAGATGTTATCAAAGATCCTGATGTTTCACAAGATAATATTATGCCATCTGCTGACAATCAGATTCCGTATGACGAGGTACAAATTGGCTTTCACATTCAATATCTCCTACTTTTGGCTAAAAAAATTAATAACTTAGATGACTTTTGTAGACTTAGATTCAGTAAGATGTAGAAAGGGTGCATGATATGTGTACCAATTCTATTATGAACCTATTGTTGCATTTGTGCTCATAACGGGATGGTTCAGTAAGCACTAACATTGTTGATCTATTTTTATTTAGCTCATCTTAATCTCACAATGTATATTTGACCCACAAAACATTGAAAAATTACCTTTAAGTCCATATTTAGAAACAAAGTGAAAAAAATGGTGCAATACTTATTTTCCTTTTAACACTTTGTGTTGAAAGTTTGGTGATGAAACATCGGGTCACTCCTGTCTTGTCTTGTGTGGCCTAGCTAGGAAGTCCATTGTCTACTTGTATTGGCATCTATATAATTTTCAGCAATCTCAGCAATAGTTATCTCCATCTTGTATGATTAGTGGTTATCAAGCACTTTTTCCATTATGCTGGATCTGATGATTATGGTAGTGAATGTAGGACATGGTTCAGCTTCAGCGTGGGATGCGGAAGCGCCTTCAGTTTGAGTCTATCAAAAATACTGCCTGCCAAGAACCCTATCAGAATTTTACGTATGATCTCTCTGGTGCAGAACCATCGGATGTTGCTGCCCACATGCTTACTTCAAATGCTTCTCATGCGGAACCATTTGAAACCTGTGGGATGAAGCAAGGCTCTCATTCAGACACTCAAAGTTGCATGCCCAATTTGACGGTTAAACCTGTGGGAAGTTTTTCCTTGCTAGATCCTAGGCCATCTCGTATCGGCTTGCACTTGAACAGCATTGGAAATATTGGTATGGTAGCACAATTAATGGGAAAGGATCCATGCTTCGAAGAAAGTTCATTTCTTGGCAGTAATGATCAACTTTCACAAGGTTCAGACATGGAGTCAGTTTCTGCAGGCTTAGTAGGTCAACATACAGTCACATTAACTGCAAATGTCTTGAACCCATTTCTTGAATGTGCTAGCGAAGATACTGGAGCCAATGACATTGAAAATCATGTTTTGGAACTTCCAACATCTTCTAGCCATCAGACTCCGCAGTATGCAAAAACTGTACAATGTTCTATGCAGTCAAAGCTTGCTGAGCAATACGTAACCCCTCATAACTTGAAAAGGCCACTTTCTAAAGATGATGACAAGTTTGATAACTCAAGTCAGTCTAGTTCTAGAAAGAAGAGGTTACTATCTCCATGCAGATAATTTCAGCTTTCAGGGTTCTCTAATCTTTTATTACTTCCAATTCACTTTGTTTGCACTCTGAATTTATTAGGAGGAAGCCATCTGAAATTGAAGGTCAGAAGCGTTGCAGTTGTAAGAGGTCCAAATGTTTAAAACTGTACGTATGCTCTAAACCTGCCTAGTAATATTTTTTGTCACTGCGGTAACTTCATGTTTCTCTCTTCAGTTACTGTGACTGCTTTGCTGCTGGGATATTCTGCACAGAAACTTGTGGTTGCCAACAGTGCAGTAACAAACCAGAAAATGAGGATGCTATACATGAAGCCAAGCAGCAGATAGAGTCTCGAAATCCACTTGCATTTGCTCCCAAGGTGGTTCTTTGTGTCAGTGATTCTCTAAAAGACAGTGAAGTAATAACTTGATCGTAACTCTTTAATGTTGTTTCTCATGCATTATTTCTTCCTGTGGAACTGCATTAAGTTTCCAATTTTGCAGGAGACTATGGGGTCAACTCCAAATTCTGCAAGACACAAGAGAGGATGCAATTGCAAAAAGTCACTCTGCCTTAAGAAATATTGTGAATGTTATCAGGTTGTTTCATAATTAGATATGGTAGCAATTTATTTACTTTCCTCTTTTACTAGACCTTAAGCGTTTATTTCCTGTTTCTTTCTTGAAGGCTGGTGTTGGATGTTCATTTGGATGCCGATGTGAAGGTTGCAAGAATATTTTTGGCAGGAAAGAGGGTAAGAACTAAGTTATTTCTTTTGCTATATAATATGATCACTTGCTGATTACCAATAGAGATTACTATCTCCTAAATTTGGTCTGAAGGCCGAAGAGAAGATGACCTATGTTGTTTTATTTTATTTTAATTTGTCGATTATGGGAGAAGCTAAAACCTGTAATCACCACCTTTTTTTACTATGATCTAAGAACCTGCATCCATGCTTATGGTGCATAAACTTTATGTTATTTAGTTGACTTATTTAATATTGCAGTTCTACACCTGTCTATCAGCTTTTCTATTTATTTTCTTCTTTTAGTGACACGCCTATGCATTAGGACTCACTTTTCTGATCATTATAAGTTGCTTTCACACTGGTAATCATGTGCCCTTTCATTTTGTTCATTGCATTTTACCTATTGAGTAATCTTAGCTGATGGTTTGAATTCCTTTCTCTGAGGTTGGTTCTGAGTCTCATAGTTTTTGTTTAGTTTCCTTCTGGTCCTGTGAATCTGCAGATCTTGCCTTTATGCTTTCTGAACTATTATAACAAACTGAGTGTTTCTCACTTAACACCTAAGTCTCTCGCAAGAGGCTTTTAGTTGATTAGCCACCTGCATCTTCACCAATCACATTTCATCTTCTGAGTTTCATGCTCTTTCAATGCTTATAAATGCGCTTTGGGATGATTAGAATTGTATGTATTTCATCTTTCCTTTTACTTAGAAAAACATGTTTGATCATATGATGCTGATTGTTTCTGAATCACGTGACTGAAAATGTACCTTTATCAATGCTTTGAAACTGAATCTAGGTGACTCAAAGTATTTCCTTGGCATTGAGGTTGCCTAGTTGGGATTTTATATTTTACAACAAAAGTAAATGGTTATTATGCTTGACGCAGTTGGTATGCTACTAGATAGGAGGTTGCAATCTCATGGATCATAATGTTGGAGTGATGCTAAGACAGGGGAAGTTATTTATTTGATTTATGGGAAGTATGAGAGACTAGTTGGGACAGTCACTAAATGAATCATATGCCCAAAGGATGATCAATTAATTTGTCAACACCATGATACGGATTCTAATGCTTTTGCCAAGCTATAAAGTTACAACGTGACTGGGAACTTTGCCATTTCCAATATTTCACAAGAGTATGAAACATATCGACATTGACTGTCACCTTATTGTGGGGAAAAAATTCAACCCAAGGAGATTAGTACTTCAAATGTCAGTTTCAATGATTAATTAATAAATTGGCATCTAATTTTTAGAGGTCCTAGAATGAAAAGGTTCTAAAATTGAATATGCTTGTATACGTTGAGGCTGTACAATATTTTTGAACTTGCTTGACGAGGAGTCTTTTTTATCTAATTGCAAATTGGTAAAGAATTGTAAATATACCATTCATTTAGATGAAAATGTAAAATAACAATAAGATCATATTTATATATGTAAAGGTTGAAAGGACCACTTAGGAGATTGAATCCAATGATGTTTCCTAATTGAGTCTATTAGTTAAGCCAATATTTTATAATTTCTTTTATCATAATGATCAAAAGTCTAAATTTAGATTTAATATTGTATTTATTATAATAGATGAAGAATGAGTCTATCAACTAAAAATATAAATTATTATTTTTCCCTTTATTTTTTGAGAAAAATCCCATATATGACGTGATTATAAGATATTTAGTATATCAAATGGATAATGTTTTAGAAGCCTTAGAGGTGGTTGTATTTGTTGTGTTTACATATGTTGGAGGGGATCATACCGTATGCTATCCCTTTACATATTTAGTTTCCATAGGCATGATCAGGTGCACGTTTTGCGTATAGGTGTCGGAGACAGAAGTCTTTGTAGACCTATGGCTAGCACATATGTGTTCAGGGATACCCATCTATTGTAGGATAATTTGTCTTTGGATGGTATTACAGAGGGAGCAGGATGGTGACAAAGGTTCGTCATTTAGCTTTGTCATCGGCGATACATTATATGTGTGTGTGTGTATGATACCTTACTGAAAGATATATGATATCTATTCAGATTTGATACTACATCAGACATGAAAAGACTTTAAAATCTCATTTTATACATTTTAGATACATGATATATCACTTTTACTTATTAAAAAAACAGGTATGATCAGGTGATCTAAGTGTATGTTGGCACCCAAAGTAATCAAAATTGTCAATCAAATCACTTAGGTTGAAGATCCTTTTGCAAATCATAAACACTTTTTATTTCTTTCTTCTCCTGATCTTCATATTATCCCAATCTTCAGGCCTCTTAAGTATATCTGTTCATACCTTACTGAAATTCTCTTCTTAATGATAATTAACATACACCTTTTTTTCTCTTCTTTTGCAGGATGTACCGAGATCATTGAGATTGAACACAAGCGCAATGAAGAGAAACTGGAGGGCGATCCATCCACCAAAACCAAAGGAAAAAATCCTAGAAGTTTGGTGGATTCTCGCCTGTCCCCACTAACACCTTCAGTGCAAGTCACAGGGTATGTCCCTTGTACTGTCTCGCAGACGACATATCTTGGGGATTTGATTTCTTATTTCCTTTTCTTGTCATTCTATGACAGTGGAGTTGGTGCAGCCAAGTCTTTGGTGCTTACTCATTATTTGACTTCACCAGAAACAAGTGGTTCTGCTATAGTGTGCTATGAAGGATCACCAGGTTCTCCTATGAATTTGATTAGCAAAGGATCCTCCGAAAATGCAGGAGAAGATTCCACGCTGGTAGCCTCATATGATCCGGACTCAGAGAATGATCTGAAAGTCGACATCTTCTCTCCTGGATGGCATGGTTTTCCAGACAGATGCACCTTTAGTCCCTTGGCTAAAAATCTACCGAGCAATACAAGAGACCCCAAAGTTTTACAGACAAGACTATTCCGAGCCAATTCCTTATCACTCCATCGTCATGGTTCACCGGTGACTCCACTTCACGAGTTCGGCGGAAGCAAGGTGCCTCCGGAATCAGACCCCGACAGCAGGCTAAACAAAGAGACGATCGATGATACTCCTGAAATCTTGAAGGATTCCTGCTTGCCTACCCAGGCTGTGAAGGCCAGTTCACCCAAACAGAAACGGGTATCTCCCCCAAAAAGGCTGTTGCATCGGTTGAGAAGCAGCAGCCCTTCCAGTGGTAGTAGAAGTGGCCGCAAGTTCATACTGCAGTCTGTGCCTTCCTTTCCTCCTCTTACTCCCTACAGTAACGATAACAGAGGAAATGGTGGCACATGAGTACTTTCGACACACATCGAATATAAACTCCTGTTCTTCACTGAGAATCGTCGTCGTCGTGTCGTTCTACTCGTTCCAGCCATGAATGTGTTAGTAATGCAACCATGCATTCCAATTTAGCTTCTCTGTTGGACCCCTTGTTTATGCCTTTTCTTCTCGTGCCTCTCCCATTCGTTTAATAATCTGCCTTTAGATGTGCTTCAACTAGATCATGCATTTTCTGACTTGTCTGAGATCCGGTGCCGAGAAGGATTGAAAAAGAATTCAAAGGGAGACCCAAACGGGTCTCAGTGAGACCTTCCGAACAGTCAAGTCAAATTCTAAAGAAGTGAAACAGTGTTTTCCAGTGTATTTCTCGATGCTGACGTCATTATCTTATATAGAGAGTAAAGGGTGGTTAAATTTCTCAAAGGACATACCTCTTTCCTCTTCGTAAAGGACTCGGGCTCAGTTGTGTGTTGCATTGACTTGAGTTGAACTCGACCGTTTCACGGGTCAAGTTGACTTAGCTCAAGCTTTGAAGAGTCAATCCCGTGATGCTTCTACACTAAAAGATCTTAATATCTTTTTTTAACATAAAACATATTATTTTTCTGTCATTTTTTGGTCCAAATTTTCTGGTGGTTTCTGTATTGGCATATTTTGGCTTTTTAATTTTTGTCGATTAACTTGAAATACTAGTGTTTTATTACATTATTTGAGATCTTGTAACATAAAACATTAGTATGTTAATTTATCAGGTATATTAATTTCAATATATAACAATATAAAAGCAAGGTTTGAGATCGTGTTCTAAGATGCTCTGTTGCTAGAATAAGAGGTATGGTTCTGCTTGGTGTCAATGTTTGTGAGTGTACTGAGAACAAACCCTATGTTTAGGATGAGGTCACCCAATGTAGCTTGTTCTGTGCAGCTATCCTAGGCAGCAGAGAACTGGATCACTACAAGAAGCTAGAGATGGAATATTCCATCTCAAAAGTTTGTAGTTGATTTTGAGATGGAAATATTTCATCCTAATTTTAAAAATGGATTAAAAAATTTGTTTTTAATTTAACCAAATAAAATTAATTTTAAATACAAATTCGATTTCTAATTTTATTTTAAATCTATTATTAAACTGTCTCAAATATCATATCAAATATAATTTAATTTATTTATAAATTTGTTTATAATTCGGTTTATAAATCCCTATATTTCTCATCTACATATTATTTTGCAAGAAACAATCACACATTTCAAATAAATTAAAAATAGTAGAGTACTAATTTCTAAATCCAAAAGTGTCATATAATTAATATTAAGATAAACAAATATTTATATTATATCATAAATATTATCTTGCCCGACGCCTTATGAGTGACCTTGCTTGACAACCATTGTAGATGTGCACGTCAACATATTTTATACTTTTTCTACTATATTAATGCCAACCACATTTCGTTTCCTTTTTAATCTCTCACCCCCGTCGAATTTGAAAAATTTAAATTTCCCTCCCTCTCACTGCTACCTCTGTCGCAGTCTTCTATTGCACTCTCTCCTTCCTTCCTTCGTAGTCATCTTCCGCAGTGGAGAGTAAACGTTTCTGTTGGTCCCTAGGATAGTTTTGATGTGACCAACCTAGTTAGGTTAGGTCATGCATTGGTCTAACCTTGTGATCAAGTGTGCAAGAGCTTAGTATCACAAGAAGCCGAACGAAAGACACAGCGGTTGAGAAAGACAGTGTGAGAGAGGGAGTTGATGAGCTCAGCGCA
>JBBPFP011255347.1:0-22505 GCA_037974795.1 Kaempferia galanga
AGAAGGATGTCAAAGGAGAAAGTAGACGAACTTGGTGCCTCCGAAAGACAAGGTGCTACGAAAGAATACACCGGTGGAGCAAGAAAGACGTGCGCGACGATCTGAGGGACAATAAGCCAGGAAAGAAGCTCACTTGAGGAAAGACGGAAAATTGGTTCGAGTAAGTTGTATTATAAATGTTTGAGATCACCCAAGCGACCGTAAGCGACTAGAGATGAAACCAGAGGCTTCGAGAGCAAGCTGGACGAAACTGGACCAATCAACTTCATGTTGACTAGTTTGGGTGCCCTGTACCCCCTCCGGGTCAGTTTAGGAGCCAAGTCAAGCCCCCTGTGGTCCAGGTGGTCGGAAGTAGATAAAACCTTATCTAAAGGTCCTTGACGAGCTATTTACAGATGGATGAAATTTATCCATCTGGGGACGCCCAGACCGGTCTAGGCACCCGAAATGGTTCTGAGATCGAATTTATCATTGGCTATATAAATAGAGCACTGGTTCTCCTTGTTTTATACAACACACTTCTGTATTTATTTTGTACTTTGAGTTTTTCATTTTTTAGCGTTAACTTCTGTGTACGAGGCTTCTTGGTTTCCAACGATTAGTTCGAGAAGGAGACTCTACTAGTACTTCAACTTTCTTAGATTAACAACCTTCCCGTTTGTAACCAAGTAAACGATTATATCTCGTACTCCTGTGTTATTTTGTTTAATCTCTTTAAGTGTGTTGTAATTGTGCTTTAAATATAAAGAAAGGTATTGTTCTGTTTTTTCAAGCAATTCACCCCTCTTTTGCCGGTCGCAAGGGTTCCACATAGGCAGTCGGTACCATGTGACATAGTCAAGTCAGAAATCAAGTGCCTAAAGTCAAGCTCAATCAAACTTGGGTCAAGCAAAATCGAGTTCGAATCAAGTCAAACTGAGCTCAAGTAGGTCAAATTGAGCTCTGGTCAAGTTGCCTCCCGTTGGAAGACGTCAAAAGTTTGTCTAAGTCGCATTTGATTTTGATTCACCCTAATTTACAACTCTGATTTGACACGGTGGTTATTAAAGCGGCAATCATTGAGGAACTATCTCTCAATAGAGAGGGAAGAGGGGTGTCCGTGGGAACCATAATTATTCTTTCACTTATATTTTAGCGGTAAGAGAATTTTTTTATTATTAGTTTCTACTCTCCTTACTATTCATTTTCGCCTTTTATTTTCTCCATCTTTTCTCCAAGGTTTGACTTGAACGTTGGAGAGGTCTTACCAAGATTTGCATTGAACCCTTCTAACGTATTCTCTAGGTCTTTTTAGAGCTATCTTTGTGGTACTCGACATCCAAAAGATCGAGCTTCAACTTAAGAAAAATTGACTCGAAGAAAACTGACTTGATTGAAGTCCAACTTGAAGGAAGCCTACCTAATTGAAGTCTAACCCTGTCCTGCGGAAGACAGGTCCGATAGAGACTGACCTGACTTGTATCTAATTAGTCAAAAATATTTAGGCGTGGTTAAGTTGTCCTATCTCTTAATCTCGGATCAAATCAGAGTGTCTGTCTTCTTTCCTAGGGTGGAAGCCCCGCAGGCCAACCTATGATCATGGTCATGTTAGTTTCGGATTTGGTTTTATTCAATCGAACCGGTCCAAGCTTCAATTTGATGACGAATCCTCCATTGCTTGAACTGGATTGGTGGACCTAGGTTCACGTTTTAACCGGTTTGAATTGATTGGTTTAACTCTAATCGGTCCGATTTTTATTAAAACGATGATTTATGATAAATAAATAACGATAAAATTATTTTAACACTCGATATCAAATAATATAAATACAGAGTACCAAAATGAATATAAACCAAAACCCGCAACAAAACCCTAGCCCTTCGCATTAAACCTCGATCCACGCGACGCCGCCGGCTGCCGTTCTTCCTAACTTCGTCCTCTTCTCGCACGGCCGCAGTCTCCTCGTCCGGTATTCGACCGTAACACCATCCTCTTCGTACACCAGAATTACGTCTTCGTTTCATAGCTCATTAGACAGGAATCTCCGGTATTGAACAGGAATCTCTTATATCGAGAGCGGGACGCAACATGGTGCGTAGCATCAAAAGCGCCAAAAAGATCAAGAGGAAGAGCAAGGTAACTCTCAACTTCAACCATTTTTGACTCCACTTTGGGTCGCCTATTAAACATGGGCCTCTTACTCTGTAGGGATCGAAAAAGGGAGAGTCTTCGTCTGTGCCCTCCGCACCGGCTAAGGTGAGACTAAAAAAAAAAAACGATTTTTATGAATCGAATTAGGTTGTCGAAACATGCCAGATTGGCAGTCCGCCACATCAAATTTCCATTTTGATTTTCTTTTTCCTTCATATTTTGCTTAGGTTTGGCAACCTGGTGTGGATGCATTAGAAGAAGGCGAGGAGCTTCAGTTTGATCCTTCCGCTTACAATCATCTACGTGGATTTAGTATTGGTTGGCCCTGTTTGAGGTATAGTTTCAAGGAAATAAACACTGAAAGAAAATTGTTAATACAACTTTAATGTGCATTTCTCAAGTCGTTAATTCTTGCTCTGCTGGTGAAGCTTTGACATCGTTCATGATTCTCTGGGATTGGTACGGACTGAATTTCCACATACAGTTTATGGTGTTGGCGGTACCCAGGTATTTATCCTGCTATTTCTATTTTCAAAGTTCTCAATACTCAGTTTGAGTTTATTTTGTTTTCTTAAGTTCATCACTGGCAGTGGCCTAATTTGTTTATGCATATTGAAATCTAACACGTACAATCTGAATGGACTTCTAATCTGTTAGTTGCATTTGGTGTTCTCTACTCGTAATGCGCTACCAGCAGTTTCCTATAACTTAGTAGTTCTCATCTACTGTGAGTAGTAGTATTGCCTCCTACTAGTGTCAGCATCAGCAATGCATTTCTATTCAGTACTTCTCATACATTTAGACATCAAAATGAGGGAAAAGGTATAAGTTAGAGTTCTTTCATAAGTGATATTGTTACAAGCTCATGCTTAGGGACATATTGCCATTTTATGTAGAACAATGAAACAACAATTGACACATAAATTGAATAGAAGAAATAGAACCAATGCATTGTGATTAATTCCTACCTAAAGCTTACTATATTTTTTTTACGAGGTAAATTCTTTATCATACTTCTATTATTTTCTTTTAGAATACAAGAAATATAATGAAATAACCAATGAAACTCCAATTGCTTCAAATCTGTCATCTTCCTGTTCTTTTATGTGATTTTATCAGATCTTACTAACTAAACTGAATAGCTCTGGAACTTAAAGTTTCTATACTGCAATTGAGTGTATAAATTCCTCCATAGATTAAGGAGGGCATACAAAATAAATTCATTATGGCATACATCTGCTTTTGCTTGTATATGGGAGATTAATTTATTGATTCTGCTCAAAGAGCCCATTCTGTATTGATTTGTTTTCTTAATTTTGGCAATTTTCCCCAGTATTTGAACCCCCTTTTATATGGACCTACCATTCTTCCACATTATGTTTAGGCATTAGAAAAGATATTAATTAACTGATGAATACGTGGACCTGTAACCATATTTGATTTATTTTCTCTGTCTTGTCTTCATGATAGGCTAAGGAAGCATCATGGAATTATATTGGAATTTTCAAAATTACAAACATATCTGGGAAGAAGCGTGAGCTAGTTCCTACTTCAACTGAAGGTGATGATGATATGGATAGTGAGAGCAGCAGTGATGAAGACGATGATGAAGATGAGAATGGCCAAGCTTTACAGCCTATTCTACATGTTAGTCTTCCATTTGTGCATTCCTGTTTTTTGTTCCTCCACACTTCAAAATAATAAATGTTAATTCATTTCCATAATAGTTGCGTAAGGTGGCTCACCAAGGGGGAGTAAATCGTGTACGCTCAATGATTCAAAAACCTCATATATGTGCTACATGGGGCGATACTGGTCACGTTCAGGTTAGTGATTCCTTTATCATTCTGATTCTTGATTAATACTTGCATAATATTTGTCACGATAGCCCACAAACCCAATAGTTGATGACAGCTCTCACCTAGTATTTTGAAAGCAACCTAAATTTCATTGTCACATAGCTTGCATACTTCCTGTGGCCGGTGGATTTTTTTATGAAATTTAAATTGGTAAAGATAGGAGGGCTTGAAAGCAACTTAGATAAATTTGATGGCAGGCTCTGTATGAAAATCTAACGACTAGCTGTATAATTGAAACTTTCTATAGCTGTTTAAGGACTAGTATTTTGAAAGCAACCTAAATTTCATTGTCACGTAGCTTGCATACTTCCTGTAGAACCATGTAATTTAAATTGGTAGTAAACCTGAGAATATTGGCGGTCAGGATGGCTTCCATGTGCAGTTCCTCGATTTACCTAGGTGGCCGGTGGATTTTTTATGTAATTTAAATTGGTAAAGATAGGAATGCTTGAAAGCAACTTAGATAAATTTGATGGCAGGCTCTGTATGAAAATCTTATAACTAGCTGTATAACTGACACTTTCTATCGAAGTAATATGTATACCTCAACTAACTTTTTTGTAACTCTATCTTCAAACTGTTTTCCATTTTATTGCAGGTTTGGGACATCAGTTCACATTTGAATGATCTAGCTGAATCTGTGTCCAGCTCAACTGTTGGAGGTGACAGCATACATCGTGTGTCTCCTCTTGTAAAATTTGGCGGTCACAAGGATGAGGGCTATGCTATTGACTGGAGTCCTACTGTTCCTGGAAGACTCGTCTCTGGTAAATACTATTTTTGGTGGTTTAACTAACTAATAAAGTTTTATAAAATATACCTTTTCATTAGCTATTTTTGCTTGAAGGTGATTGCAACAGTTTTATTCACTTATGGGAACCTTCTGAAACATGGACCGTGGATGCCACTCCCTTTGCTGGGCATACGGCTAGTGTGGAGGATCTACAAGTAGTTTTATAGATCACCTGCATATGCTGACCTGAAAGACATTTTGATTCGTACATATATTTGTTCCTAACAAAAGCATCCTTGCTAATTTTGTAGTGGAGTCCAACGGAAGCTGATGTTTTTGCTTCATGTTCGGTGGATGGAACTGTAGCCATATGGGATACCAGACTTGGAAAATCGCCTGCACTTTCTGTAAAGGCGCACAACACTGATGTTAATGTTATATCATGGAATCGGTATATATTTACTGTGTGACTAGGCTTCTGCTTGTGTTTCAACTTTTAATTATGATTTTCTTTGCATATATTGTTGAATCTTAAATAGGCTTGCAAGTTGTATGATTGCTTCTGGAGCTGATGATGGTACATTCTCCATCCGTGATCTTAGACTCATCAAGGTAATGAATCAAGGATAATCATTATTGTCTATTTCCGCCTTACTTTCAACTTATATGCTAGATTACTATAAACATATGTTGGAATTTTCCTACTTTCCAGACAATGGAAATTAAATTAAGGACGAATTAATGTGATCAAAGTAGAGAACTGTCAGTTCAGTCTATAATTTGGCATTCGAAGCAATTTCTTCCAATGGAAAGAGTATTTTGCCAAACAACTGGGTAAGGAGTTGAAACATAAGGTTTAGTCATGCCTTGTTTGTGTTATAAAATTTTCTGAAAACTTATGGTGTTGCTTAGAAAATAGAATTTAAATGTTGTAAGCAAACACTTCTTTGACACATTTAAATGTATTAGAGGTGGATGATACGATAAATATATACTTTTTACTGTGTCTTACTTTCTAAAAACTAAAAACACCATGTATTAAAACTAAATCCCGTATTCTTAATTGGTTTTTTCTCGATAGCTTATGCATCTTGTAAAGATTCACATTATTGGTTGTTTTTATCCTATAGAAACTTTCCATACTCAATGATTGCCGCAATAATACTTTTTTGTATGCAATTGGCTCATCTATTCCTATCGCCATCAGTTTCATGTCTATCAGTGGTCTTGCCCAGATGCTTAAAACACTCGCGGAGCATTTTCTAGCACTATATATGTTGAAAATTTGCTGTTGTTAACATTATTCTTTCCACTGCACAGGGTGACTCACTGGTAGCACATTTTGAGTATCACAAGCAACCCATAACATCCATCGAATGGTGTCCGCACGAAGCGTCTACTCTGGCTGTTTCGTCTGCTGACAATCAGTTGACGTGAGTGTTCATCTTCAAATGCCAAGTTTTGTATCTTGTCAAACTTTACCCGCTGTTAAACACCGCCCTTATGAACAGGATATGGGATCTTTCACTAGAAAGGGACGAAGAGGAGGAAACAGGATTCAAAGCCAAGCTGAAGGAGCAAGCAAGCGCGCCGCAGGACTTGCCTCCGCAGCTTCTTTTCGTTCATCAGGTATCAAACTCCATTGCCCCCGCTCGTGCTGATGAACATATTGCGAGAACCATTTGAGAGACCTTATTGTTTCTTCTATGTGAATGGACAGGGTCAAAAGGACCCGAAGGAGCTGCATTGGCACACACAGATTCCGGGAATGATCATGTCGACCGCCATCGATGGCTTCAATGTTTTGATGCCTGCAAATATCGAAAATGTTCTTCCTCCAGCAAATGCATAATCCACGAGGCAACAAGTACAATTTACTGTGCTATTGAAATCGGTATCTTAATCTGTTGTGATACTGAAATCAGTTTCTCGGATCACTACTGCAATCTTTCTCTGAAGCAGCATTTTCCGTCGTTTAAGTTTGTCACCAATAATGGTAAAAAAAAGAAATTCCAATAATTTAAAAAGCATTATTAAAAGGTGAGACGTACATTTTTTTTTAACTTTTCGAAACTTTCTTCACTTCAACTCTATAAAATATTTCATCTTTCATTAATACTCATCGTTATTATATTACAGTAACACTTTTCTTCCGATTAATACTATAATCAAAGTGGTAATTATATCTATTACTAATCATAACTACTTAATTTATTTCTAATTAATACTAATCAATATTATATTATAGTAATTAGGAGATCATAATAGTTGCCATTGTATAGTGTAAAATTATAATTTTATAATCTCATAATAGTTATGAAATTATAATTAATATAATTACATTTAAGTTATAATATTATAGCTGCTATAATATTATAAAAAGTGGTTGTCAAATTAAAAAGGAACACTCTTTTACTATTTCAATTAAAAAAAAACCTTTTTGAGGATTGACCAAGATAAAATATTAAAAGATTGTATTTCAAAAATACAGGATGCCTAATTTGATTAAGTAAATTACAGCTTATTTATTTAATTATTTTTTCTTTGGTTCGCCCGAACCGGGTTCTCCTAGCTCGCCAGCCCATATTTGAAATTTTAGCGGCATTAACTCCGTACGTACACTGCAGAAAATCTGATCCGCTCATCGTCGCTGTAAGATTCGCAATACGAACGGTCGGATATCTCCTCCCTCTTGTCTTCTTCCCCCCAAGCGGAGGACGACGAAAACGGCAAAACCCTTCATTCATTCGCCCTCCTCTCCGCGGTGGCGTCCTTCCTCTCGCTTCACTCCCTCTAATCCCTTACTGCCATGGCGAGGACGAAGCACGCCTCCCACCGACCCGCCGGTCGCCCTCGGAAGCGTCTCCAGTTCACCGGATCTCCCGTCGCCCGGCGGAAAGCAGCAGGTTTTCCAGTTCACCGTTCATTCTGTATTTTCGTTGATTTCGTTTCAGTTCTTAGGTCTTTCGTTACTTTCTCTTCCTGTTGACAGCTAGTGCGACCGCGACCGCGGCCGAGACCCCATCTCGTTCTGCTCCTGTATGCTTCCGACTGTTCTTTGTTTTCTACTCCCTACGTTTTTTTTCTGGGATTGTAGCTTTTATTTCGTTGTCTGTGTTTGTGATTGTTCAACGACAGAGGGGCACGGAGGCCAGCTCGGAGGATGCGGATCAAGGTTCTCACTTTTTTTTATACTTAATTTGATCCTGAGAGTCCTCCATCTTTGTAATATCTACTTTGAAAAATAAGTAAATTTTTTACTTGAACGATAAAGTTATATATTTTTCCTTAAAATGTGAATGAATTTAGGGACGCAGAGGAAGACGCAGAAGCAGGGTCGCCGATTTAGACCTGGAGTAGTGGCCCTACGAGAGATTAAGAAGCTTCAGAAATCTACAAAGCTGCTAATTCCTTTTGCTCCGTTTGCCAGACTTGTGAGTGCCATCAAAATGCATTTAGGAGACTGTTATTAGCTGCTCTTTTGAGGATTTGTGATATGAGGTTCCTTTAAGGCTGTTGAGTTTTGCGTCTCATGATGTCTGTGATTGTATATAGGTTAGGGAGATCACTGGTTTTTATTCTAGGGAAGTAACTAGGTGGACTCCTGATGCTGTGCTTGCACTTCAAGAGGTATTTAGTCAACTTTTGTTGATACTTTTACCTTATATGATTGATTGAAACTTAATTATTATAAATGTGGTTTATTTCATGTTACAAAAGACAAATCAACATAACATAATCAAACAGCAAGGCATAGAAAAGAAGTAAATTGCCTCTAAATTGAACCTAATTATATTTGGCCAAGTCTAGGTTAACAATCAATCAATTGAATTCATTTCCATCCTATTGGAGATATAAAAACCAAAAGGATAGCTAGGGGAGTTGGGGCATGTGCCTATTACAGCTTATCATGTATGATTCAAGGTGAAACTCATTCTACTCTAGAGGAATACCTTTTCTTTTGTGATTCTTTCACTCAGTCTCTATTTTCTTTTTTACATGAGGATCATGTTGGGAACTATGCTAGAATAAATAATGGGTGCTAAAGATGCCAGATTTGGCTAAGCATGGGTGGTTTAGTACCTTATATTTTCAGGTTTCTGCTTGAAGTAGCCCTTTAAGCCAATTTCAAAAACCCAGTTTAGTTCCTATATTATCTTTTGCCCATTCTTTCTTTCTTTCTTTCTTTCTTTTCCATTTTTGAAAAATATATAACTAGGGGCTCTATTTCTGTCTTTGCCTATTTCTTAGTTAGATAATGTGCTGCAATATCTAATTCTTTCACATTAGTTTGTAAACCGGAGGTGCTATCTGCATTCTTTTGGGAAAACAAATGTTGTTGGTGCACTTTGATCTTATCGAACTCACTAATTGTCTTTTGCATAAAAAATTATTATTATATTAGCTATACATATCTTTTAAAAATTTCTATGAGACACATTTTCAATTGAAAACGTAGATTATATTTTCCAAGCAAACACACGTACAAATATACTGACGTAGATTATTGTTTTCCAAACATACACGCATAATGTACTGACTAGTAAATGTATGGACTAGTAACAGTTTCAGAACTAGATAAACACTCTTCCCAACTTGACTTCTATGCAACTTTGGTTCTTTTGTTTCCTTTCACCTATGAGAAGTTATGAAATTATTATAATAAATTTGTTTTATGAATATGTTTTGCTTCAAATTATTCTAGGCAGCAGAATGCCACTTACAAGCCATGTTTGAAGACGCATACCTATGTTCACTACACTCAAAGCGTGTCACTCTCAGTAAGTTATATTAGCAAGTATTAGACTATGTTTGGTCTCATTTCTACCAAATAAGATGAATGTTTTCATTCTAGACAATGAAAAAATTATAACTTTTCGAAAATGAATCTTTATATCATCCAAGCAGGATGTTTCCTATAAATTTGTATGATGTTTAGCAAACACTGAAGGAATGTAGTTTGGTAAGTCCAAATGAAAGTTTATTCTGCACTTCTACTGGTATGTTCTCAAATCTCAAAGTACCATCAAAATGGTGATTGTGGTTTTTTGTATGGTTGAATTTATGGGACCTCAATATGCATGTTCCAACTAATAAGAGGATGAATGATCAATTAGAAGTCCATGTGTTTAGCCTATTAATAAATTTGCATTCCATTTAGTCTAAATAAGTTCCACTAACTTGTTCAACTAGTGTCTTATATATTTAAAGATAAATTTTCAGATTGTTTTAGGCATCTAAGCTACATAAATTCCCTCTTAGCCCATAGCTTTTCATGCTACAATCTCCCTCTCTTAAGATACTAGAGGTGGCATGCACACCTAACCCATAGTATCTCCAACCATCACAAGACTGGCTCTAATACCATTCACAACAAGATTTCAATCAACCGAGAGATTTCTTTCACTTGTTAAGGCCAACTACTAACACAAAATACTCATTCTTCCAATGGCAGTTCACTCATCCAAGTCTAATAAGCCGATCGCACTATCCCACAACTCTACAGTCTACATGTAGGATTAAACGGAGGTGTCACATTTTGTATATACACAATATTATAATAGTTTCAATGAAGTTGACTAGTTGAATTGTGAGATTTGGTGGTCTACTTAAGTCATGCTTGGTGTAGAAATTATACAATAAACCTTTATGCGCACAAGTAATTTCCTAGTAAAAACGAGTTTCACAATTTTTCTAGAACTAGTTATAAAGTGATTGCATTGTACCAATGGAATAAGCAAAAAAGTTGGCTCAAAACTTTTTACGTTCTATTTAGTTACTGATAGTTATTTAATTGAAGAAGTACCTCTCCTTTCTCTTAGTTTGGCTCCGATCTCCTTATGGATTTTCTCATATTTGGTTGTAGTGCAAAAAGATATACAGTTAGCTAGGCGCATAGGAGGAAGGCGACATTGGTGATATTATAGGCCATTGATGGAACTGTGTTTTCTTGTTTGAGCAAGTGGCGTTGTGTTGTGTAGCTCGTCAAGCAGCCTTTGCTCCGAATGATTTCCGATACATTGTAAGTGTAGCTGATGTGTATTTGCAGGAGCACTGCATTGAATTTGCATACTGAAACTTCTAATTATCGATTCATCTGTCTATGAGTTAGCCATTGAGGACTGTTGCAATGTGAAACTTCCCATTAAACATTAGCTAATTATACTCTCAGTTGGCCTCTCTCTTGGTTTAATTGATCTCTTTCTGGTGTAGTTTTTGCCTTTTATGGTTCCATTCTTTTTCAAGTTCTCCTTATCTTGCTCTCCTTTTATAGAAAAATGCAAATGCCAACTAAGTTAGATTTATTTATTTTTGGATGTTTTTAGGATCAACTTGTTGAGTGAAGTGAAGAAGAATGGTGCCTTTCCTCTTCTGAAAATAGAGTAGCTCCAAGGGATTAAGCTTTAAAGATGCTCGATTCAATTATCGACTATTGGTGTTTTATTGTGAAGTATTTTGCATGTCAATTTTGAATAGTTGAGATAAACAACAATCATAAATGGTTGGAATATGGATAATAAATTTGAATAGTGAAGTTGGAGAAGTATTAATAACATGAATTTGATGTTTCATGTACTATTTTTATTATTTCCTTTACATTTATATTTGTTTGTCTCTCTCCAAATAAATAAGATTAAAAGAGAAAAAAATAATGGTAATTTATTGATTTACTCCTCTAAATTTTATAAATATTGAAATTATACATTCTATATATATATATATTAAAAAATAACTTTTTCTTTCTTGTCCAGACTGGCTTTAAAATAGTGATCGATCTATCGAGAAGAAAAAAAACCCAATCCGGTTGGGTTTAGCAGCCGGTTCACAGTCCGAGTGGTTTCCTTTACTTCTTACCAAAGCGAAGAACAAAATAAAATCTTTTATTTTCTCGTTTTTTTTGTTTTTCAAAATAGAATCTGCAGAACGACGCCTCTCTCTCTCTCTCACGAAGATCTCGTAATTCTCACTTCCATCTCCTCTCCGATCTCTTCGATGGATTCATAGTGGAGCAGCCAACTGACGAGCAGATCTCCTTGTTCAATGCCGCCTTCGCCTGTTCGCTTCCAAATGGAGACGGTTTGTTCGCTACGAATCCCTCCCCCCACCTGTTTAGCTCGTTGGTTCGCTTCTGATCTTCGTTGCCCCCATTTTTGATCTAGGGGAAATCGGTCGTTTTGGCTATTCCACTCGTCCTCTTCATTAATTACTGTTCTATTTGGTTCGTACCGTCGATGTACGTTTTTCATCGACCACCATTTGGTCGTTTATTTGCTTAGGTGATAGATCTGTCTAGTTTTATGTCTTCTTTATGTGCACTGCGATTTGTTTCACCGGTAGGACTTATTGGACCTTGAGATTTTGGGGGTTCATGCTGAGGTACTCATTTTGTGGACGTAGAGGTTCTTTTCTTAAGGAAATGACTGATAGTGCTCCGAGTTAGCATATTTTCAATTCGTAGTTGTCAATTTTTCTGACTCGATTATGGTAAGATTAGTGTTCCGTGTTTCCATACGATCTGAATCTAGGATTACCGTTGTGCATGTTTTCTTGTGAAATTTAGATGTGAGGATTTACATAGGTGAGTATAGTCTTTGGTATTTTACACCTCTCTAACAACTTGGAACCATAAAATGTCTGTGATCTCCAAGTCTGGAATAGCGTTTGTATATTACTTGAATACTTTGATGACGTCTACAGACTGCAAGAGTGACAGGATTGGTGCTTCATGTTAATGGCCAATGTAAGAAAACAATTTCTGCGAGATGACTGGATTTCCTGTGCTTGCGTTAACAAAAATTAGTGGGACAAATTTTTCATCAATTGAGTTATTGGTCATTTTGAGTTACTGGAGAAATTCCTTGTTTGTTTTTGCTGTACAAACAAATTAGCAACAAGAGGAAGGTTGAGATTGTAAATGTTGAAGGATATGAAAAGAATGAATGTTCAAATCAATGATTCAATTTAAAATAGCCGAAGTATAATAAGACATGAAGAAATTTCCAAAGTAAAGGTTCTTATGGACAAGAGCACAACCAATCCTTGCCTCCAAGTGCCATATTGATGAATCCGAATTGCATTCAAACCAAACTTTTGATTTATTTCTATAAATCTCGAAAAAAAACCTTTTTCTGAACTGAAACTACAATTGAAACTTAAACATACTAATCTTTTGTGACTTGCTCATTCATAATGTTGCAAGTCTTCCTCATCAATTAAACCTAGCCAACAAACTAGTGACTTGCTAGGAAAGAGACTAGCTGGATGCTCGAAACACTATAAATGGAGATTTGGCTAACTCTATGGATTTATCTGTTGTTTGAGTTTATCTCAACTCAAGGATGTTAACGATATCCTGTACACTCAAGGGTATGTAGAGACACCTCTAAAGAAACTAAGCGAAGCCTAGTGAAACAAAATGGCTTCTTTTGACATTCTCAACCCTTGTTATATGTTTCAAATTTTAAGCATTAGGGAAAAGATATGTTGAGCCTTAAAAGGTAGAACAACTATATTTTTAGAAACTAGTGTAAGCTATAAGTTTGGTGTACAAAAATCTTACAGAAAAGTTTAGGACTGTATGTGGACCCAAGTATTTGAGTGCAGCAGGATCTTGGTTTAGTGTTGTCATCATTAGATTCTTAGGTACCTTGCAGCACTTGTTAGAAAATATATGGTTTAGTTTGTAATCAGCATTAGTAAAAAAACTAGGAAGGACCGATTTGTATTATCTGTTAATGAATTTCTTGGAAAGTGAAGGAAATGTGGTTTTGCTTATTGAATCTTTAAGTGAAGTTGGAAACTTAAAATATGATCTTTGCATGAAAAATGTGTTTACTTTAGTAGCATTTTCTCTAACCTCATACTGTAGTTATGAAGTGTGTGGTAGAATTTCACTTCTTTCCTAATCGTGTTACATGGTTTATCATTGGTGATCAGTAGCAATTCCTATCCATGTGCTACTTTGAATCACTAAGCAGATAGGAGAGTAGGTAATTTGTGTCTACTTCCTCTAACAGACCTCACTAATGACACCCATGTATTCCTACTGTTTTTATGCGAATATTTTATTTCATCCTAAACTGGGTGGTTGCCTTTTGGGGGACTTCCCATGCCATTGTCCAATGAAACACTCCCTTGCTATTATTTCACTTCCCAGTGCAAAGTTGCATTCAATTGCTGAATGGAGTGGACTTATTCTTGCCAAAGTGAGTGGATCAGTGCTAACATCTGTTCCTTATATTTCTTCTGAACAATGAATTCTGTGGAGATCAAAATGATTAATTTGAAGGAATAAGATCAAAGGGAAGTGTTTTTTTTAAAAAGAAAAGATAGCTTCTTTTTCCTTGTGTATTTTTGTGTTCATGCTTGCAACATATATGATTGATGAACACTCCATTTCTGCCTTTGCATTTTATTTGTTTATTTATTTTTTGAGTCATTCCATCCTTAACCGCCTAATTTCTTATTTTGCATAGTGAGTGACAGAACTTCATATCCCTATTTTTCTTCTGTAGATATTATTATTATTTTTTTTCATTTCTAATATGATAACTGGTTGAAATTTAAAAGCCCCCAGCTTGTTTTTTTTTTTTTTTTTGCTTTCAGAATCAAGATCGAGTTCAGTTGTTGAAAATGGTAATCTTACTTGTGGCACTGTTTGCATGTGAGAGTATTTCCTTTTGTTTATGGGTCGGTATTTATGAGATAATATTGGACCTGCTTTGTGTTTTAATTTCTATGGAATCTGTTATCGATTAAACTTGTTGATCAAATCCAGATCTTTCTATGATCTTTGTTATCTTTTGGTTGGCAGAGAGACAAATAGTTTGGTGAAACTTCCTGTTCCTGTGTAGATAATAAAGCACTAATAAGAAGAGTGGGAATTCATTTGCCATGATTCTAAATTCTCTACTCCTTTGTTTTATTGCTGCTCAAGAATTTGCATGTGGGTTTTTAGCCTAAGGTTTTGGCCACCGACCGATATCTCTTGCTAAAGAATCTAGTGGATGGGAACACAATGGCAACAGAAAGAGATGGGGGCAATGACAGCCAGCATTACCAGATACAAAGCCTTTCTAGGCAAGGATCACTTTACAATTTGACTCTCAATGAAGTCCAGAACCACATAGGGGAACCTCTTCTTAGCATGAACCTGGATGACCTCCTCAAGTCTGTGTTTGCGAGCGAGGCTAATCAGTTATCTGGTGCTGAGGTTGATATGCCAGCTGATCAGCATGCACCCACTTCTGGTCTCCTTCGTCAGGGTAGCATTACCATGCCATGCGAGTTAAGCAAAAAGACAGTAGACGAAGTGTGGAGGGACATTCAGCTGGAGCAGAAGAATGTTGAGGTGCAGAGATTAGGCCGTGAGAAGCAGCCGACTCTTGGTGAAATGACGCTAGAGGATTTTCTAGTAAAGGCTGGTGTGGTTGCGGACATCCTCGATAAAGATGGACAGGAATTGTTGGGGGATGTAGATCTAGTGGGAAATATTGATCCCTTGCCGGACACACAGAATTTTACACGAGGGACAGGTTGGTTGCAGCAATTTCAACAGATGGCTAGTATGGACAAGCAGATGCATGGGCAACAAGGCATGATGGGCACTTATGTATCCAATCGATCACTTCCTCATCAAATTAGTACTGGAACTATGTTTGAGGCAATATTTCCTGAAGGTCAGATAAACATACCATCATCAACACTAGGTGTTTTTCCTGATTCTCAAAAACCAGGTAAGAAACGTGGTGCTTCAGAAGAAATTGTGGACAAATTAGCCGAGCGGAGACAGAAAAGGATGATAAAAAATCGGGAGTCTGCTGCACGTTCAAGAGCAAGGAAACAGGTCAGTTCGTACTTATTGCCATATGCCAATATATTTGCAAGTTACAATCTGTAATTCAGTTCATAAGGAATCACCATAATCTGGAATCCACTACGTTTTTATGCTAGGCATACACTAATGAGCTGGAGAACAAGGTTTCTGGCCTAGAAGAAGAGAATGAGAGGTTAAAAAAACAAAAGGTAGACTCATCTTCATGCATCATGAATTGGATATCTTTCCTCGTTTTGATTTGTTATGATCAGTTATCTGTGGGTTTAATTTACTGATTTACTCCTTTTTGAATGAATTTCAGTGAGCTCTTTCAATAACTTGATTTCACTTCCATAGTTAGGAGAGTTATTGGAGCACTAGGATTAAATTTGAATGCCTTTTTGACATCTTAACATGATGATAGATTTATATATCATTCTTCTTTTACCGTCAGATCATTTCGCCAAACAACTTGATAATCAATAGTATGTTATATCAAAATTATACCAAAATGACGCAGAAGATACCTCAAATGAGAGAAAAAATTGTGCAATTCTGAGTCCATTATGCTGCAGAACACTGATTTTTCTGGTTCCTTTTTCAGGAGCTGGACGAGTTTGTGTTCTCCCTTCCTCCGGAACCGAGGTATCAACTTCGTCGAACTAGCTCTGCTCAGCTTTGACTTATTTGTAAATCAGATACTTATGCGGACGTGTAGCTCTGAAGAGGCAACCCTAGGTATTGCTCTATCTTGCCTTCTCATAGTTAACGTTCTGTTCCCTTGTAAATCTACTTGCTTCGTAAGTTAATGTGTAAATTTCACAACCTAGGTATCTTTTTCTTCCTTCATGTCCATAGTCATATAGTAACTTTGTTATGTAAAATATGAGGTTTTGTAGCACAACTCTTGTACTCTAAATATTTGTCTGTGGAGTTGTTGTGAATAATTGTGGTCAATAATTGTTGTGCTCTCTCTAATGGAGAAAAGGCAAGTCTTTATTCTAGCGGAGGATGACTTCACACTCTTTTAATGGGATTAGCAATCGCTCATCGTGTTATGTGCGTGGAAATTTTAAAAAACGAATAATTAAATAAATTATTCAATGATAGTATGATTCGTTCTGTATAAATTTTGACAAGAGTAGTTAAAATTAAATTTTGTCAAAAAAAAAAATTCAAGTTGAAATTACTAATAAGTATTAAAATTATTTTTTTGTGTTATGTAACTTAATTTTGGGTTCATCAAATTAATTGAAAATTGGTTACAATGATTTTTTTACATGGAAATGAGAGATGATCATTAACATGAATAAAAAAAAAAAATTTAGAGAGGGAATGGTTTTAAATCTTAAACTATTATTTATATTCATTTGTTTAAAATTAAATAAAAAATTAATTAATATCTATTAAATATATTCCACAAATCAAACCACTCCTAATGTTTTTAACTTGTACCCAACGACTTGGATGGGTCGACCGGCCCAATAACAAGGTGATTGGAGGCCAGTTACGGCCCATTAAGGTATCGGGGAGAGAAGCCACCTTATCCTTGCGAACCACCTTTGAGTTTGCTAAACCCCTCGGAAAACCTCGCCTCCCCGTCGGCGATGGCGCTGCTCTCCGCCACGTTCCTTCCTCTCTCCGCCGTTCGACGCGCTCGCTTGCACGCCTCCAGACCCGCTCCTTCCCTCCGCGCATCCTACGGGTGGGGCTTCTCGCGGAGGAAGCCCGCCGCTATTTCCGCAAAGGCCATCTCCCTACGCTCGGCCGAGGACGTCGAGACCGTCAACATCGCCGACGATGTCACCCAGGTTCGTTCTCGACTCGCGCATAGTGTTTTGAGTCTTGTTTGATTGTTCAGTGTAGTTCCTGGTCGGCTATTTCTTATGTTTTCCAGATTTCGTCTGATTGTGTTTTGGAGATTCGATGATTGACTGTATTGTTTGCTTTTTGGTGGGAGTTTAGTTGGGTGATGGTTCTAGTTACTAGTAGATTTCCACCCAATCTTACCGCTGCAGAACAATAAGGAATGTATATAGAAATCGAATGAATTTAAATCCTGCAGTTGATTTGGAAGCATTTTGTCATGCTGGGAGGCAATATGTAGATATGAATTGTTAATGATTATAATGCCGTAGTAACATAAGACATTTATCTTGCGACAGACTGCATTTAAATCTTGTGTTGATTCTGAAGGTTTTTTTTTGTTGTTGTTGTTGTTGTCATACTGGGAGGTGATTTGTAGATACAAATTGTTAATGAGCTCATTCCCAACACCCAATACCTTGGTTTGTTTCCTTGAGGCAAAAATTGTCTCACTCAGGAAAGTATAAGTCTTTTTAAAGAGATTGATTGGGAAAAATGAGTAACCCACAAATTGCAATGAGTATGACAGAGCATGTGTACAAAAGCAGTAAGCTAAATTTTCCATAGTAGCTTACAGAATCAATTGATTTTGTTTTGATAAGTTGTATCCATATCAGAAAAACTTGGCATACATATGTGGATGCTATTTATGTACGGTGAAGCTCATTGACTAGTTGATTTAGCTCACAGGCCTTGTTATATTGACATCTTTTCACGTTCCATTGGGTCTCTTAACTTCCATACTATTAGTACATAATTCTTCATTTTCTAAAAGGAATAAAACATTAATGGTAATAAAAAGTTGAGGGCTGGGCAATATAGGCATATCTTTATTGTGGGAATAGTCATTGCTCGCTCTATCACAATGCACAAGTGATGAAACTTTTAGGATGAAAAATTTTATGATCTGACAATAACTTGGTCTAAATAAATGGAACATCTTGATTCCCTTACATACCAAGAACTACTTCTATGGGTTATTAGTCTCGTATGCATGCTAAACAAATGACCATCAGTGATGCTCCAAAACAAACTGTTGGTGAAATCAAAAAATTTGCCGATGTGGTTGATCTTCCAAGATCATCCATTGTCACTGACACAGCCTCCTTCATCTCTGGCTTCACAGATGTCGTTGATAAGATGCACGCAGTAAACATCTCTGTTCATGTTTCAGTCCTTAGGAATGAGTACTTGGCAATAGCATTTGATTACTTCTCTGACCCCATCGTTGAGATTGCAACACTAGTTGCAGGTATTGGAGTCCATGGGATGGTGACAGACTTTCCGGCAACTGCAGCTGCATACCTCAGTAAGTATCAACCAACATTGTGCTTAACATCGTGCTTTTACCATGCACAAGATTTTCAAGATCAACTTTGAATCATTTTGTAGGGAGCCCTTGCTCTGATGTAGATGCCAAGTTGGCCTACCAAATCCTACCCATAGAGCCAGGTGCTCTTATCGCATTGGTTCCACCTGAGGCATTGCCTCCGGCCAAAGCTCCTGCCCCTGCTCTTCAAGTTTCAGACATTCAAGATCCAGCACTACCGCCGACGGTCAACTTCACAGAGAAATCATCAGCCATTGCTCCTCCAACAACTACTCTATCAAGCAGTCGATCAACAAATGTTACCGGCATTGCTCTTTGTCTCTTTTCAGTGATGCTCAGTTCCATGTGTTTGAGCTACCAGTGATGCATGGTGTTCATGATGGTTTCGGCTAATTGTGATTGTAGATATCTCATGTCACATTGAAACTGATAATTTGTGTTTTTCTCATCTAAAATAGATGACAATTGTTTATCTAACTTTATGAGGCTGAATAAGTATGAGTGAGATGATTCAAAAATTATTTAGAATTTATATTATTAGTTACTCTTGATACACATTGCTGACAAAAAGAATAAAACTCATGGACAACAAAACTCAAAATCATATATATTTTTTCAATAACCAGTTCCTTATCAATGTTACAGAATGTGGATGTGGCTTACAGAAACCCACAAAAGTTCACTTCAAAAATGGTTATCAATCAACCTGTTCTAAGTGAAGAAAGAAAAACAATAAAAAAAAAATTGCAACTGCATCTACAACGGTTCAATCACTTGTGTAGCATCACAATTCATCTCTCACCAGGCCAATAGTACAACCGAAATTTTGTAGTTGCTCGGAGATATGCATCCATATCGTAGCCTGAAAGATGCATCCTTTCTGCGAGTTCTAGGGCAGCATCCTTCTTGTTTTGCATGCAGAGCTTCTTCAACAAGCGATTTCCCACTTGCTTGTCGAAGATGAATCCCTTGTCCAAGGTGTAGAACATAACATCCAATGCTGATTCTAGCTTCCAACTCCTGCATAGGTAATTGATAAGGAGTGCACAACTAGGAGGAGTTGGATCAATCTTGGCCTGCATCAGGATCTGAAAAATCAGGAAGGCTTCGTCGATCTTTTTTACCTGACAAAACCCAATGAGCCAAATTGTGTAGGGGAACGGACCAAGGACACCGTGATTTTGATCCAGTTCAACCAAGGCTCTAATGGCTTCTTCCAGGTTGCCTTCCAAGAAAAGTTTCCGCACCGTGGCAATCGTATCGGCATCCTCAGGAAGCTTCAAGGACTGTGAGAGATAATTCAACCAAAGAGTAACTGCTTGTGAAACCCTTTTCTTCCTGCACAATGTCCTCATTAGAGTACTATATACTGATCGACTCGGAGCACAACCACTTGGTGACATATGTTGAAGAAGAGCAAAAGCTTCCTCCTCCTTATGGACCTTTAAAAGGCCATCAATGAGTGTCCCATATGTGACTGGATCAGGAGAGAGCCCCTTTAAATGAGCTTCCTTGAAGAGTTTCATAGCACCATCAAGGTTCCCTGCCTTGCATAAACCATCTATCAATGTGTTATATGTGACGATATCAGGTACCACCCCACAATCTATGATACTACGCAGAAGCTTGTATGCTTTAAGCACATGACCAGACTGGCACATGTCCTCAACCATTTGGCGAAGGTCGCTCTTGTTGTGGATCTTATTTGCGCCTTGCGAGAGTCGAAGGTATAGAGACGGATTTCTGCCCATCTCCATCTTGAAAAATAAAATACGAGCTTCTTCCAACTTCCTAGCCTTGCAAAGCCCATTGATCAGAGAATTGAATGTCATCACAGTTGGGATGCAACCATGACTTTCCATCTCGTCAAATATCTTGTGTGCCTCATCAATAAGTCCTTCCTTGCACAATCCACAAATCATAATAGTGTACGTGACAGAGTCGACAAATTGATCGTTTTGTGAGATCTCCAAGACCAAAGAGCGAGCCCTGTTCAAGCGTCCGATGTCACAAAGACCCTTGATTAAGGTGTTATAGCAGGAGGTATCAGGAACTAAACCACGACGAGTCATCTCAAACAAGAACGAGAATGATTCTTCAACCTTGCCATTTGCTGCATAACCCCTGATCATTATCGTGTACAGTTTAACATCAGGAACCACACCGTTCTCCAGCATTTCCTTGTAATGATGACACGCCTCCTCAAACCTCCCAGCCTTGAACAATCCATCTATCAAACAACTAAAACCACTTAATCCTAGCACAAAGCCATCCTCTTTAAATCTTCTCAGGTGTTCAAAAGCTTCACTGATCTTCCCTGACTTGCAAAAGCCATTCAACAGTGCATGGTAAGTGACCAAATCTGGTTTGCAATTCTTCTGCTTCATGGATTCCAACAGCGCACTTGCTTCATCAAGCTGGTTGGCCTTGCAGAGGGATGAAAGGAACACCGTATACACAGCTGTATTTGGGGCTATACCTTGATGTAGCATTTCATTGAACAACAATCGTGCGTCCTCCGTCTTCCCAGCCTTGCACAGCCCACTCATCAAAATGACATAGGTGGACCGATTCGGCCGGCAATCCGACTTGATCATCTGGTTGTAAACTGCCAATGCAAGGATAATCACATCCTTTTTGACGAAGATCTGAAGCATGGTGTTGTAGGCGAATGTGTTGGGGCGGCTACCGAACTCCGGCATCCTCCCGAAGGCCTCCACGGCCTTCTCGACTTGTCCGGATGCCGAGTAGGCAGAGATAAGCGCGGTGAAAGCGGCCGGCGAGACGGAGACGCCCTGCTGTTTTAGCTCGGCGAGGCAGCACCAGGCGGAGTCGGAGCCTCCGGGGGATCTGAGGATGGAGATACATTGGTTGTAGGAGGCCCAGCTGCGGAGACGGCGCTGGCGGGAGGCCCAGGAGAAGAAGCGGAAGGCGAGGTGGGGCGCGGGGGCGTCGGCGAGGACCTCGGCGACGACGGCGGTGGTGAGGATCGGGGAAAGGAAGTCGAGCTGGGGCTCGAAGTCCGGCACGGTGCTGATGACGGAGAGGACGCGATCGCAGGCGGCGAGCCCGAGGGAATCGAAAAAGACGGAGGCGCCGGAAGAGGAGTGGAGGGAGGAGGCCCCAATTCTCCGGAGAAGAAAAGGAGTTTTCTTGGCGGCCGCCGCCCATGTCATACGGTCAGGAAGCGACGGCGGCGTCGGCGTCCGAAAGCGGAGCAGGGTTTCGTGAGGGAGAAGAGGCGGCGGTAGTAATCAGTATTCGTAGGCCATTGTTGAAGCCCATTTAGTAGAAGCCCAAGAAAAGGGCATGTTACAATTAAAGGACCCATTAATTAAAGCCCAATCATGGACGCCTCATAACAGATGTTGGTTTTAACTCGCCCCAACCCAATATCCAAAAAAATAATATACTTATTTATTATTATTTTTTTAAAAAACAAATTCTCACTCCTTTAAATTGAATCTAATCAATTTACTTTTCAAATTAATAAAAACAAATTGACTTTTTTGTTAGTATAATTAGGGTGTATACAAAGGAGCGCAGATGTTCTATTTCATCATTTCTAATTCTCTTTTAGTTTTAAATTAAGAGGTCATTAAATGAAGGACTAATATATAAATCTATGATCTAATCCAATGGTCCTTCTAATTTGGATCGGAAGAAATTATCAATAATGGACCAGAGGAATCAGATATACAAAGATACTACTATTATTACAGTATTAATGAAGGCTAAATTAATTTATAAAATAATAAAATAAAATAAGA